>CM062225.1:7632792-7834674 GCA_031216235.1 Syzygium jambos | reverse complement strand
ATAGATATCCACTCTGAACTCTTTCTTTAACAACTAAGAACTTGATATCTATATGATTTGACTTGGACGAGCTCCTTTTGTTGTTGGAATATAGAACTGCTGATTTATTGTCACATAGTAATTTGAGTGGTCTTTCAATACCATCCACTATGCGCAGCCCCGTGACAAAATTCCGCAGCCATATTCCGTGATTGGATGCCTCATAACATGCTATAAATTCTGCTGCCATGGTAGAAGATGTTGTAAGTGACTGTTTAGCACTCTTCCATGAGATGACACCCTTAGCTAGCAAGTAGATGTAGCCCGATGTAGATTTCATACTATCTTGGCATCCAGCAAAATCGGAATCAGTATACCCAACGATCTCAAGCTGATCTGACCTCCGATATGTGAGCATGTAGTCTTTTGTTTTCAGTAAGTACCGCAATACTTGTTTAGCTGCTTTCCAATGGTCTACTCCAGGATTGCTCAAATATCTGCCCAATATTCCAGTAATGTACGCAATATCTGGTCGCGTACAAATCTGAGCATACATTAAACTCCCTACTGCTGATGCATAAGGAATCTTCTGCATTTCTCTTTTCTCAAAGTCATTCTTAGGGCACTAGCTGACACTAAACTTGTCTCCCTTAGATATAGGGGTGTCACCTAGTTTGCAATCTTGCATGCCATACCTTTTAAGAACCTTTTCGATATAGCTCTTTTGTGATAATCTAAGAATACCCCGAGAACGATCTCGGTGTATTTGTGTGCCTAATACAAAAGAGGCGTCACCAAGATCCTTCATCTCAAAATTCTTAAATAGAAATCTCTTGGTTTCGTGCAATATGCCTATATTGTTGTTGGCAAGCAAGATGTCATCGACATACAATACCAAAAAATATACTTGCTCCCACAGAACTTATGGTATATACAATCATCGACCAAATTCACCTCAAAACCAAACGAGATGATAACTTGATGAAATTTGTAATACCATTGTCGAGATGCTTGCTTGAGCCCATAGATGGATTTCTTAAGTTTGCAGACCATATTCTTTGAGTCTCTCGACACAAATTTTTCTGGTTGCACCATATAGATTGTCTCATCAATGTTACCATTGAGAAACGCTGTCTTTACATCCATCTGATGCAACTCAAGGTCGAAATGTGCCACTAGTGCCATTATTATCCTGAAAGAGTCTTTCGAAGAAACCGGAGAAAAAGTCTCTTTATAGTCAATGCCTTCTTTCTGTGTAAAGCCCTTTGCGACAAGACGAGCTTTGTACCTTTCCACGTTGCCTTTTGAATCCCTTTTGGTCTTAAATATCCATTTGCAACCAATGGGTTTCACTCCTTTTGGCAATGGGACGATGTCCCACACGTCATTGTCCTTTATGGACTTAATCTCCTCATTCATGGCATCGATCCACTTTTGAGATTTAGAACTTTCCATGGCTTGATGGAAGTTGATTGGATCATCTTCCATCATTCCAATGTCGACCTCATGTTCTTGGAGAAGTACGATGTAATCGTCTGGCACCGCACTTCTCCTTTCTCTTGTGGACTTCCTTAATGGCATGGGTTCTTGAGGTGGTAGAGTTTGTTCTTCTGGAGTAGTTTCTTGTGGGGAAGGTTCTCTCGCATTGTCCTGAACTATTGTGTCTTGAGAGAGATTAGGAATGGGATCCTGATTAATGCCAATGGCACTTGTGGGATCAATGTTGATAGTAACTGTGGGAATATTAACATATTCCTCTTCAAAACCAAAGTCCCTAACTGTATCTCCCCCGGCAAACTCAACATCTTCAAAGAACCGAGCGTTTCCCGACTCAAAAATCAACTTAGTTGTGGGATCGTAAAACTTGTACCCCCTTGATCTTTCAGAGTATCCAATAAAATAACTACTCACTGTCCTTGAGTCCAATTTCCTTTCATTAGGCTTATAAGGCCTTGCCTCAGCTGGACAACCCCAAATGTGTAGGTGCTTTAGACTGGATTTTTTTGCCTGTCCAAAGTTCATAAGGGGTTTTGGTAGTCGCTTTAGTTGGAACTCTGTTAAGGATATATGTTGCAGTCTTAATAGCCTCTCCCCAGAGTGATTCTGGTAAGGAAGAATGACAAATCATACTCCTTACCATATCTTTAAGTGTTCTATTTCGTCTTTCAGCAACACCATTCATAGTGGGTGAACCCGGCATTGTGTACTGTGGGACAATACCACATTCCTCTAGGAATTTGGCAAACAGTCCTGGACGTTGTTCACCTGAACCGTCATATCTACCATAGTACTCACCACTACGGTCAGATCTGATGCTTTTGATCCTTTTGCTGAGTTGGTTTTCAACTTCAGCCTTATAAGATTTGAACACATCCAGTGACTGTGCTTTTTCTTTGATGAGATATATGTAGCCATATCTTGAAAAATCGTCTATGAACGTTATGAAATATTGTTGACCATTCCTAGCAGTTGTAGGAAAAGGCCCACAAATGTCTGTATGTATAAGTTCTAAGATGTCTAAATACCTGTTGGCTTCAAATCTCCTTTTATTGGTTTGTTTGCCTTTTATACAATTAACACAGTTATTAAAGTCTATGAAATCTAAGGAATCCAGAATTTCGTCTGACACAAGTCTCTCTATTCTCCGTTTGGAGATATGACCTAATCTCTTGTGCCATAACGTAGCTGAATTCTCATTGGTTAATTTCCTTTTTACACCTCGAGGACTTAAATGCAAGGTTTCATTAAATGAAGCAATTGTATCAAGTAAATAAAGATTATCGTAATTCGATAAAGAACCAGAACCAACTAAATTTGAATCTTGAAACAAACTGAATTTTACATTCCCAAATGAACAAGAATAATGAGATTTGTCCAAAACAGATATAGAAATCAAATTTCGTCTAAAAGACGGTACAATAAAAGTCTCATTAAGATCCAAATATGATCCAGTCCTTAACAATAATCTAAATTTCCCAATTGCTTCAACTTCAACTGTCTTGCCGTCGCCCACATAGATGTATCTTTCACCATCACTTGGCTTTCGACAACTCAGGCAACCCTGCATAGACACACTGATGTTAGTTGTTGCACCAGAATCTATCCACCATGTGTGTTTAGGTACTGAAATTAAATTAACCTCAGAACAAACCAAATTAAAAAACACACCTTTCTTAGCACGCCATGCGTGATAATTTGTGCATTGCTTCTTCCTATGTCCTTCAGCTCCGCAGAAGAAACAACCAGTACCTTCCGAATTATCCGTTTTCTTTTGTTGTTTCTTATTAGGCGCTTTATTCGCAACTTCCTTATCCCTTTTCCTTTTGTGTCCCTTGTCCTTAGAGATTGAGGCCAAGTAAGCATATTCTGCCTTATCTTGCTTCAGCCTTTCCTCCTCTTGAACACAGTGTGAGATGAGCTCATTCAGAGACCAAGTCTCTTTCTGACAGTTGTAGCTCACCTTAAACTGATTGAACTGTGTTGGAAGAGATATTAAAACTAGATGCATCAGCAAATCCTCAGAGAGGTCTAACTTAAGTGCTTTTAATTTAGAAGCAAGGTGAGACAATTCCATGATGTACTCCCTGATGTTGCCTTTCCCCTTATAGCGCATTGAAATTAGATTTGTCAAAATCGTACCAATTTCATCCTTTTCGTTCTTGACAAATCTCTTTTCAATATCTGCGAGGTATTCCTTAGCTGTGGTGATCTTTTCAGACATTGTGCCCCTGAATGCTTCTGGAATGGCCTTCTTCATGATCATCATACATATGCGATTCGATCTCTCCCACCTTTCCACATCCCTTGTTTCATCAGAGGTACTCTTGTCAGTGAGAGGTGGAGGAGAAACGGTCCTTAATGCAAGGTCGAGATCCATGACTCCAAGAACTATTGATAGGTTCTCTTGCCATGATTTGAAGTTAGTGCCATTCAGCATGAGAATAGAATTGGTGTTGGCAGTAATATTAGCAGGAGTGATAGCTATATGAGAAAACAACAAACAAAACAAACTCACATAAGTTTCATGAGAAAAAATGAATTCAAATTAAGCCAAATTCCATCTCAAGATACTGGGCACTCCATTAATATCTTATCTTTGGACAACAATATTAACTTGTAAGTGATATCTTGGTGTAGTAATCAAACATTGACGATAAGGACATGTCAAACAATTAACCTTCCTTTGGGTCGATTTATTGTTCACATGCCAAAAAATCGAATAATCACCACGCGTTTATTACAACAGGTGTATGTAAAATTTTGTTGAATATCAACCTTCCTTTGGGCCGATCAATATCCACATAAATTATACATACGCAACCGTTTATATTCTAAAACAAATTACTTTCCACAAAAGAGGTCACTTTGGTGACATCTTGCTTTAATTAATTCATCGCAAAATATATATATATACATAAACATACCCAAATTTGAATTTGATTGGACTTAAACTTTTGACCACTGCAAGGTACCATATGCACGTGTGTAGCGCACGCGAGCGTTTAGCGCTGAGCGAGTGACACCCACGCGCAACATGTGCGGAGCGCGCAACTCGTGCGGAGCACGTGTAGTGACACCCACGCGCAACGCGTGAGGAGCGCGTATAGTGACACCCACGCGCAACGCGTGCGGAGCGCACACCAGACTGCAGCATTGGCGAGTGGATTCCACGCGCCTTTCGGGCAAAAAATAAAACCTATGCCCACAAACCGCCGTTCCGCCACGAACCGCCCCCTATTTTCCTCCATGCGGCCATTTTCTAGACAAATTAACCCGTGGGTCCTATTCTCCTTGCCGGCATGACCAGATAGGTTCTAAAATCGGCAAAAAATGACCAAAAAAAAAATTGGCCTGAATTTTGTAGATTTCTTTCCCGGCGCAAACTCTAATCACCGAAACTTCCACCGCCCAATTAGCCTCCGGCGAATACCCAAATGCCGAATTACCTTAGGGCTATTGTTACCTATGGCGGTGTGACCGTTTCAGTCCAAAATCGGATTGTGGGTCATCGGAATTTGGCCAGAATCGGCGATTTTAATCACGGTCAGATTTCCCTAATTTACAATTAACTCAATTCCTAATGATCCAACATGAGTAAAGCTCTGATACCAATTGTAAGAAGAAAAGAAACTGAATCTGCTGTGCATCATCACAACCTAAATAGATTGTACATGTTGAACCATTAAGAATTGTAAGGTTTATTAGCGGAAGCGTACCTAAATCCATAGCGGGATTGATCCGTTGAGTCATGCGGACGGCCTTCTAGATCTACGCATTCTCCTAGAGAGTCCTTTACGATTTCTCTAGGATCTCTCTTTCTCTGGTGATGGATGCCAGAGAAAGAATACGTTATATATTATGTAACGACGTGATCTGGGGACCATAACCGCTTCTTTATAGATAACTTCTCTGTTATCCCTTCTTTTTGGTATTTCTATTTTAGCCCATCATAAAAATAGAAGTTACCCTAGAGTCTCTACACATTAAAGGCCCACACCCTATCAGATACATTAAAACCCAATTACCTCATTAGATCACTTTTAATTGGCTTAAGTTCACACGACAGACCGCAACACATAATTATTTTACATATAAGCCCAATGTTGGATTAAGGATCCAACATGCCTTACTTCCAGGACCTGCTCGAGAGGCTCAACGGGGAGAGCGCGACGTCGGGTTTCCCGCCGGTGAGCTGCGTGGTGTTGGACGGCGGGATGAGCTTCACGCTCGACGCCGCCAAGGCAGTCGGCGTGCAGGAGGTCCTGTTCTGGACGATAAGCGCGTGCGCGTTCATGGGCATCGCTAAGTATCGCAGTCTTATTGACAAGGGTCTTACTCCACTCAAAGGTACGCATTAATCAATAATTGTCTGATTTAGGTGATCTCACTTACACTACAAAAAAATGATTTTTTTCCGACAAAATTACCAACGAAAAATTCTGGAAAATTCGTTGGAAAGGGAATTTCCAACGAATTTTCCAACGAAAAATTTTTCGTTGGTAATTCGTCGTCGGAAAATTTTCCAACGAAAAATTTCAATTTTCGTTGGAAATTTGCAATAAATTTTTTTTCGTTGAAAAATTTATCGGAAAACTCGTGGCTAAATTCGTTGGAAACGAATTTTTTTTCCCGACGAATTTTTTTTCGTTGGAAACTATAATTTTTTTTAGTCGAAAATTCGTGAAAATTTTTTTTCCATCAAAAATATTTTTTTTTTGGTCCAATTTTTTTTTTGTCGAAAAATAGCCCTCGCCGGCGAGCTCGAGCTCGCCCAGCTCGCCGCCAGCGAGGGCCGAGCTCGCCGCCCAGATCTGGGCGAGCTCGAGCTCGCCGGCGAGGGCCGAGCTCGCCGCCCAGATCTGGGCGAGCTCGAGCTCGCCGGCGAGGGCCAGCCTCGTCGCCGGCGAGGGCCGAGCTCGCCGGCCATGGCGAGCTCGGCCCTCTCCATGGCCGGCGAGGCTGTTGCGCCAACAAGAAGATGAATAAGAAGCAGCAGCAGCAGCAGGGGCGGGAGCAGGCTTCGAGGCCGCCGCCCGTCAAGTCCGTCGTCGTCTCGCCGGCGACGAGGCTCGGTGGCGTCGGGGGCGTCGGAGGCTTGGTGTCCATGGCGCCGGAGCCGGAGCCGGTGCCGGAGGAGGAGGGGGGCGGCGGGGGAGTAGGCGGAGGGGGAGACGGAGGGAGAAGTGAAGGCTAAGGAGAGAGAGAGAGAGAGAGAGTGAGTGTGTGTGGAAATTGTGTGTGTGTGGAAATTGAATAAGGAAGAAGTATATTTTTTTGACATTCGTTGGAAATTTCCAACGAATTTTTTTTCGTTGGAAATTTCCAACGAATTTTCCAACGAAAATTGTACATACTAAAATAATTATCCGGAAAATTTAAATTCGTTGGAAAATTCGTTGGAAATTTCCAACAAATTTTCCAACGAATATAAAAAATGCCGAATAGTACCGGATTTTTTTGAAATTCGTTAGAAAATTCGTTGGAAATTTCCAACGAAAAAAAATTCGTTGAAAATTTCCAACGAATTTTCCAACGAAAATTGTACAAACTAAAATAATTGCCCGGAAAATTGAAATTCGTTGGAAAATTCGTTGGAAATTTCCAACGAATTTTTTTCGTTGGAAATTTCCAACGAATTTTCCAACGAAAATTGTACACACTAAAATAATTGTCCGGAAAATTGAAATTCGTTGGAAAATTCGTTGGAAATTTCCAACGAATTTTCCAACGAAAATTGTACAAACTAAAATAATTCCCGGAAAATTCAAATTCGTTGGAAAATTCGTTGGAAATTTCCAACGAAAAAAATTCGTTGAAAATTTCCAACGAATTTTCCAACGAAAATTGTACAAACTAAAATAATTCCCGGAAAATTCAAATTCGTTGGAAAATTCGTTGGAAATTTCCAACGAATTTTCCAACGAAAATTGTACACACTAAATAATTCCCCGGAAAATTCAAATTCGTTGGAAAATTCGTTGGAAATTTCAAACGAATTTTCCCACGAAAATTTTTTCGTTGGAAATTTCCAACGAATTTTCCCACGAAAATTTTTTCGTTGGAAATTTCCAACGAATTTTCCCACGAAAAATTTTTCGTTGGAAATTTCCAACGAATTTTCCAACGAAAAATTTTTCGTCGGAAATTTCCAACGAATTTTACTTTTCGTTGGAAAATTTGTGGCAAATTTGCGACGAAAATTTTTCGTTGGAAATTTTTCGTGGCAAAAATCCAGTTTTTTTGTAGTGTTAGCATGTCAACTGATCAAAATTTTTTATGATTAAAAATTTTTCTTTGTTTTTTTTTTCGGTTTGCTTTGCTTTTATGTTCTTCCGTTTTGTTTGATCCTGATTTCTATGATTAGCGAGTAGCCAACTATGTCATAGTTTTCTCCTTAGTTAAGTACTTAATTAAGTCGACCGCCAAAAGTAGAATTTAAAGATGTAAGAACCTTGCTCTTTAGCTTATATATTGTTTACGACTCAATCATTTACTATAACCTTCGACAGTCTTCTCCTAAATATTTTCTCCTCGTGTTTTCCCTAATCTAAGTCTAACAAATGCATGGACAACACAAACATTGCCACGTGACACCATAAACATCGAAAGACATAGTAGGAACGAACTCTTTTTTTTGGGAAGCGGATCCTTAATGAGAACCATGGCCATGAATGGTCACACGGTATAATTGATCGACTCTCAATTTGTAGATGCAAGCTACTTGACAAACGGGTACTTAGACACCATTGTCGACTGGATACCCGGGATGAGAAACATCCGGCCTCTTGGGTATCGAGTATGGGACCATGTTCCCGTCCCATTCAAGATGGAAGCAACTTCCTCCCGTCAGATAGATAGACGGACGGAGATATTTCTCCAGGATATATTCCTCCGTCGAAAATAATTCGAATCTCTCTCTTGACTTTTTGTATCTCTCAAGAATGCACATATCATCTCCCTTTGATCGTGCATATCCTTGATTGATCGATCGATCGTATATATACTCTAACTAGCTTTTCCATTGGGCTCCAAATATGAATGGGCGCATCGTACTTCTGTCAGGGTCACGTTCGCTTTCATGAATCGGTGGCCATTGCTTTGCTGCCGCTTCAACGACCTATGATATACTTCGACTTGTGGATAGCACTGAGAGGTGCATTGATGATGTTAATTGCCCCATCTACATTGAAGTGCTGAACACTAATAAATTCCTAGTACAGACACAAGTTGCAAAGTCTGATGAATATGTATGCTGAGATGTTGAAGAGTGTCCTTTGGCCTGTTTATTAAGTCTCGTTAAATGTGTTTTGAAAATTGAAAAGTTTATGTATGAACTTATATGGAGTCGATGGTTAGTTGAATAATTGATTACTTTATTCCGTGTTCCCACTTGCCGTGAGAAGTAGACTCATTAGATTTGTTCTCCTCTTTAAACTCGTCGACCAACGTTGACCTTCCGCTACGAAGAGATAATCAGATTTTATAAACGAGTGTCCTCGACACACTTGTAAAGCAATAAATTATGGAAGTTTTGCAAATTTCAGTGTACCAATTGATTTTATCTTATACCCAACCGATGCCTTGAAAATTTCTATATTTTGAATAAAGTATAATTAAAATACTTAGCCAAACAATTTTCTAGAGGACGTTATCAATGAGCGTATGGGCAAGAGGCGACGCAATCCATGGCTCACTTGAAATTTTAAACATTTTTCTCCATTTGCTGAGGTCGAACTTGGGTCATGCGGTACGTAATCCGCGAATAAGATATTCATTATAAGAAGAAGTCTCCTTCAATTTTTCAACGTTTTTAGTCATTTGCATTCTTCTTGGGGAAGTTTATTTGACTCAGCTAGGGTTTGAAACTTGTTAGCGAAAATAAGCCAATTGTTTAATCTGCATACACATTTAGCTGACCAATCTTAAAATGGACCATAGACCATTAAACTTCAACGGATCGTAAACTGTTTTAGTGATATCTAGCTCAAGAATCCAAAAGTCATATGTACAAATCTTACGAACCACGTGTAAATTCTTTTGAATTACAATACCCCGTATAGGCTAAATGCTTATATCTAATTGATTGACAGGGCGTTTAACTAGCCTCCCGATAGCTCAGCCTTTTGTACTCGTGCATTTGGACTCTTGTATCACCAAAAAAAAAAAAAAAGAGCACGTCTGATAAGCATAATTTGAGTTAACTTCAAATATTCACTCAAGTCTAAAAAATCACTTAATTTGCTAAGTAAGAAAGTTGTTACTTTATGTGATAAGAAGAAAAGAAAATGGCTACTTAATTCATCACAGCACAAGCACAAAATCCGATTTCGAGACCTATTGATGGGGAGGCACCTGAAGGCATGAATAATTGGACAGAGGATTGAGAGCTCGCCTCGGTGATCCATGGATCACCAGACGGTATCTCCCCATTGCCTTTCGCCCCCGGAAGCTTCCTTCGCGACTCGGTATTCCGCTATGCTATCGAATAATTCTTTCATTACCTTGAATAGGTTTCGCACTACTTTCTTCTCCGCGGCCGGAATTTTGGAACATAAGAGGAAAAAGGATAACGACAGTCAAAATAATATTCATTGTCTTTACTTGACACATACGATAGGTGTGCGAGGGTGAATTTCGAAAATTTATTGCATGATTCGTAAATTAAGCGAACCGTTATTTCTCTTAATTATCAATTATGCGCGTCTTGGTTTAGGGTCCACGTGATTGGTGATCAAGATGGAATTGGATTCATAAATCACATAATTATATTTTCCCCGTAAGTTTCGAATTCTTGTAAGCGCACGATCAACCTTCGACTTCGATTGCTCATGGGACGCGTGTCTGAAAGCTTTGCTTGCACTAGGCGTGCATGCATATGTTGCTTTCGATAATGACTTGTAGAGTTCGATATGGAGAGCATGAGAATGGGGATGATATTAGTGTAAAATTTTAGCATATAAGACAACTTGAACAAATGGAATCGGTTCTCGAACATAATTCACTTATTCGAACATCGTTTGGTGTATATCACATATCCTTCCTATAAATTCATTTTTCTCCTCGCCAAATTACCGGCGTTTTTTTGTTTCAAGGAAAATGAATTTTGCTGGGAAGTATTTTTAGACGAAGTTATTTTCGAGAAAAATGATCCGATTTACTTGTGTTTGGTTGTATTTTTTTTTTTGCTTTGCATGATTATTACAGGAAAACTATGAAACACACAAATGAAAAAATATATATATGAAATACAACCCTAAGACTCGGTGTTCAAGCGCAAGGTCTCAAGTCCGGCTGCCGAGGGCCCAAGGTCGAAGCACCGAGGAGGGATCTAAATCCAGCCGCCGGCTTCCAAGGTCGGGCCATCAAGGACCCCGGTTCCAACCATCAGGCACTTGGTTCCAATTTACTGATGATGGTCTTGCAGTAATGAAGTTCACGGCGCATCCAAAATAATAATAAAATTATGAAACTTTTTTTTTAATTCAAGCGTAGGTTTTCCGATGGTTTAAAAACGTTTTTTTATCGACTGAATTTCCTAAATTTGTCAAACCACTGAATCATTTCACTTCAAGATTTTCCAAAAGATCCGGCGGTGCCATTTTTACCCTATTAAAAAAATCGACGCCGTAATTTGACCGTCCGGTTCATCACATCTTCATCTTCATTGCGTCTTCCAACTTGGCCGGAATTCTTCGCCGACGTTCAACCTTCCTTCCCCTCTCTCTCTCTCTCTCTCTCTCTCTCTCTCTCTCTCTCTCTCTCTCTCTCTCTCTCTCTCGTCTCGCCCGCCTATATATAGACCAAAACCTCACGTTCCCTTACCATTCTCATCTCTTCTTCCTTTGCCAAAAACACAGAGAAGAGAGAGAGAGAGAGAGACAGAGAGAGAGAGAGAGAGAGAGAGAGAGAGATGGGTTCGATAGAGATGACCCGGAAGCCACACGCAGTGTGCATCCCCTGCCCAGCCCAGGGCCACATCAGCCCCATGCTCAACCTCGCCAAGCTCCTCCACCACCGCGGCTTCCACGTCACCTTCGTCAACACCGAGTACAACCACAGACGCCTCCTGCGGTCCCGCGGCCCCTCCGCCCTCGACGGCCTCCCGTCCTTCAGGTTCCGCACCATCCCGGACGGCCTCCCGCCCTCTGACGCCGACGTCACTCAGGACGTCCGCGCCATCTGCCAGTCCACGCGGAAGAACTGCTTGCCCTACTTCCGGGACCTGCTCGAGAGGCTCAACGAGGAGAGCGCCACGTCGGGTTCCCCGCCGGTGAGCTGCGTTGTGTCTGACGGCGCGATGACCTTCACGCTCGACGCCGCCGAGGCCATTGGCGTGCCGGAGGTCCTGTTCTGGACGACGAGCGCGTGCGGCTTCATGGGCTACGTGCAGTATCGCAGTCTTATTGACAAGGGTCTTATTCCACTCAAAGGTGTGCATTAATCAATAATTTTCTGATTTGGTTAAGTAATCTCACTTAGCAGATTTACGGCTAATGATTTTTCTTTTCTCTCTTGTGAGTTTGCTTTGCTGTTTATATTGTCTAGTTTCGTTTGTTCCTGATTTGCATCATAATTTTCTCCTGCGTTGAGTACTGATCTAAGTCAACTGTCAAAAGTTGAATTTAAGAAGTGAGATCCTTTATTCCGGAGCTTACGTATTGTTTACGACTTAATCATTTCCCATGACCTTCAACTATCTTCTCGTGTTTTCCCTAATCTAAGTCTAGCAAATGCATTGACTACACAATCTACGCCATGTGACACCATAAGCATCGAACGACGTGGTAGGAACGAACTCTTAATTTTTCGGAGAAGCGGATCCTTTATGAGAACCAACCATGTATGGTCACACGGTTCAATTGATCAACCTTTCAATTTGCAGATGCAAGCTACTTGACAAACGGGTACTTAGACACCGTCGTCGACTGGATACCCGGGATGAGAAACATCCGCCTGAGAGACTTACCGAGCTTCATCCGAACCACTGACCCGGACGACCTGATGGTCGAATTCTGCTTGCACGAGACCCAGAGAGCGAAGAGAGCATCTGCCATCGTTTTCAACACGTTCGACCGATTGGAGCACGAGGTCCTCGACGCTCTCAAGGCCATGTTCCCCCCCATCTACACCCTTGGCCCCCTTCATCTCCTTACGGAGCAACTGCCCGATAACGACACCAGGTCGATAGGGTCAAACCTGTGGAAGGAAGAGCTGGGCTGTCTCGAGTGGCTCGACTCGAAACCGCCCGGCTCGGTCGTGTACGTGAACTTCGGGAGCATCACAGTGATGTCTCCGGCACAGCTGGTGGAGTTTGCATGGGGGCTCGCGAACAGCGGCCAGACGTTCCTGTGGGTCATCAGGCCCGACTTGGTTGTTGGCGACACGGCGATCTTGCCACCGGAGTTCTCGGCCGCGACGAGGGAGCGGAGCCTGCTGGCGAGCTGGTGCCCCCAGGAGCGGGTGCTAAGCCACCCCGCAGTCGGCGGGTTCCTGACTCACAGCGGGTGGAACTCGACGATCGAGAGCATCGTGGCCGGCGTGCCGGTGGTGTGCTGGCCGTTCTTTGCGGAGCAGCAGACGAACTGCCGGTACAGCCTCGAGGAGTGGGGGATCGGGATGGAGATCGACGGCGACGTGAAGAGGGACGAGGTGGAGAGGCAGGTGAGGGAGCTGATGGAGGGGGAGAGAGGGAGGGAGATGAAGAGGAAGGCGATGGCGTGGAAGGAGATGGCCCGAGAGGCCACGTGTCCTTCCGGATCGTCGTTCTCGAACTTGGACGAGGTGATCGATAAAGTGTTGCTTCTGCCCAGAAGAGATTAAGGTTTTCTTTTATTGGTCAAAAGAAGAGATTAAGTTTGTTCGGACATTGTGGAATGGATCCGAACAATTCTTTTAGACGATCCTCTCGTCTGGATCTTATCTGTCGTGTCGACTTCGGTCTAGTAACTTGGAATTGTTTTCATTTATTTTTGTGCAGTTGGAATGCACGTGAACTAATAACAATGATAGTCGTATTACCATATGGACGTGACCATGAGCACGGCCACGACGAGGCACTAGCCAAATTGGAACATATTCTGAGTACATGATTGGTTGAATAACTTATTATTTTATTCTGCCACCACTTCCTCTTGGAAGAAGACTAATTGAATTTCTTCTGCTTTTTAAGCTCCTTGACCCACACGTACTCCTTGGAGAATAGTTTGAAGAAATAATTAAAATTAGGATTTTGTTAATGAGTGTCGTAGATGCACTTGTTAAGCAATCAACCGGGGAAATTTCATAGATTTGAATATACTAATTGCTCTCGTATCATGTATCATCAGTAGCTCGAAAATTGATATAATTTTAAATAAAATATAATTAACTTGTATTTCGAGACATTCGTTGATGACATCTTTCTACCTAAAACTCTAAGTGAAATAATTTTCATTGCCTAGAGGACCCCTTATTAAATGAGCCAACGGGCACGAGGTGAAGCAATCCATGGACCGCTGAGATTATATACATTTTACCTGCAATGCTGAGGTCAAACATGGATCATTCCGTACGCAATCCGCAAACAAAAGTAATCATTATCAAAAGAAAAGGTTTTCGAATTTTCAACGTTTTCAGTCGGTTGAATTCTTCTTGTGAAAGTTTATTTGACTAACCTAGGATTCAAACTTATGATTGAAAATAAGCCAATTGTTTAATCTGAATACGCATTTAGCTAACACCAACCTTAAATGGACCAGTTTCCATTAACCTTAAATGGATCACAAACTTTTTTGAGGATTTTCAGTTCATAAATTAAAGGCTATTCCACGTGATCATTTATTACATAAAAAAAAATTATGGATTGGACTCAGACCTCTAAACAAAAATATCATAATTCGCATTTGCCTTACACTTGAAATTCATATTGCATTCATTTTTTTTTTTGGCATTTTAGGACTAACATATGTCACAGGAAGTCAGAGGCGAACTCGACGAGTGGCTCGGTAAAGACAGGCTCCAGACAGCTCAATACAACATTCTTGGTGCTTATGCCCAAACGCGAAAGGTAAGACAGCAGAATCAAGATTCCAACATTATGAGAGTTCGAAAATAGCTCAATGAGCTAGAAAACGTGCTTTTTTTTTTAAAGAATGCGGGAATCCCGGGATCCTGGACAATAGCTCAAGCGAAGATTCCAAGACGACGGGAGTCGGTCTAAATTTGGAACAAAATGAATGATGTTTCACAGATTACCGGAATGACCGAAACTTTGAGTTGAAGATTGGGCGTTAACCATCAGTCAAACAAAATGAACTAATACGTCTCTCACTCTCACTTCAAACCATATCCATCCTCACCCCTCTCCTGGTTGTTAAGGTGTTTAAATTGCAAATCACGATCATCGTCATCTGATGCCGGTCCAGTATTGTAGGATTCCTCAGCAAGTTGGCTGTCCAGCAGCAGCTCAGGCGTGTCTGCAGTCCTCCCGGCGCGCCTCCGGCATGCTGATGAGTTTCTGCAGCAGTCAGTGACTTGGACAAGGCCCCAGCAGTATTACCGGCGCTCATCCAGCGATTCGAGCGAACCTCTCACCTGTATTTAGCGCGTTTTCTGCCCCGTTCAGCAAAATCCAGTATTCCAGTGAAGTCAGTGAACGCCCAGTAGTGCCAGCGACCGTCGTTCACGGCTCCTGCACTCACCCCATAGCCTCGGCAAGACGTTCGGCAATAGCCCCAACACGATCCTGATTGCTCCGCTGCAGTCCTGGTTATTCCGCTGCGCTCCGCTAGTTCCTTCCCATATCCAGCCTTCGCCGCCATGCTAGCTCTACCTCTGCAGCGCCTAGCAGATCGCCATTGCAGTCCTCACCACACCAGCAGTCCCAGCGAATCCTCCGCAGCCTCGATGTCCATGCAGTTGATCACAACCACCTCACCAGCTTCTCACGGTCATTCTCCAGTCGCTGCTCCTTCGCTGGAGCAACTCAGCCACCAGTGGCCCTGCTTCCGGTCCATACAAACTCTGACTACCCTCTCTGTTGAGAAAATCTCCAAAGATATTTTTGATATTGACAAAACCATCTCTTGTGATTTATGGTTTGGTTTGATAGATGCAGATGTGTTATTTCTTGTCAGGCGGCATTAATCGATGATTTAATATTGTAACTGCCTAAGTGCTAAGTGAAAGGACTCGGGGACCTTGGGAAAAAACATGTGGGTAAACAAGTTAAAGTGAACGGGAAGTTTGTGAGGACTTGGAGGAACCAATAGATGAACAGGTCCTTGGAAGTCCTCCCATTCACATATGTATTCAGGTTAATTAATGGAATGCCATAAACAAGTTTTTTACCAGCTCGATGACTGGGCACATTCGCCATGAAGTTGAGGAAATCGTCCTTAGTCAAGTGACGTAATAAATGAAGATTCAGATATTCCTTTGACCGTCAATACATGTCTAAAGGAATTTGATAGCCAATCACAAGTATGGAATTACGAACTCCAATCAATAACCCATAATAGCGGTGAAAAATGATTATTTTGTAATATAGCCACTCTCTTCGTGGAAGAAACAAGATTGCCGGGAGATTTGATTGTATGGGCAACCAAATCTCTTGTGATTTTATTGCAATCTACTACAACTAAATTGATTATCTTAAAGATCATTCAACGATCAACTTGAAGATTGACAACTATATAAAGAATCAACGCAAGCCAAAGCGGATAGACACAAGCTACGGAAATTACAAGAGCAATCTCTTTTGAAAAGAGTACGAGTGTTTCGGTAGTGCTCAAGATTGGTTGTGTGATCCCACTACAAATCTACGAGCAAATATCTTTATCTCTCTACTCATTATTTTAACTGTTTGATAGAAACACCTCACTTGATATAAGCAGCTTATTCTTGCATGTATCAAACTGTTCCTGCATATATCAACTTAATTCCGCGAAAATCTATCAAGTTCTATTTTATAATCTATTCACCCCCTCTAGGTTATATCACTAGCCATAACACTCTTTGCCTCGTCGTTTCGGTCTAGTGGTCATCCTAGTTAATCTAATTAAGTAAGTTAAGGTTTGTTTAATTTTTATAAGTAATTTATTTTAGTATGTAGTTTTTAACTGCATGTTACTTAGTAGAAAACCTTAGGTTATTTTATTGTCTTATTGCATCAATTAATGACTTAATGAGGTGTCCGACCTTAATATCTCTCATGTATGATTTAGATTGCACGTAGATTTAAGGTTAATTACTCTCATAAACATGCATATTAGACAATGTGTCATTTAGAGAATCATATATTCTTGGAGTTAAGTTTTAGTAATTAAATCATATAGATAATTTTAGTTATTAATTACATTGCATGCATTACCGCATTGCATATAGCATAAAAAATGGTTAGCACTGCATCATTTAATTATTAGTCACATAGTAATTTGATGGTTAGTTCATTAGGTCATACGTAGAATCCTAGATTTAAATTTGTCGTTTTTTTATATTTATAAAAATAACAAATAGCATTTCATATAGTTTGCATTAGAGAATTAATTCATGATTATCTTTGTGTCATTCATACATGTTAATTAACTTAGGATTGCATATATACATTATTTTATTATCAAGAGTATGTCATCTTCCATTTAGGAATTAATGCATGTTCATTTAACATTTAGACTTTAGGGGTCTTTTTATTAATTAACAAAGAAAAAGAACAAAAAAAATTTATTTAGGGAATCTCATATCGATTACACTAATTAGTAGAATAAATTTTTATAAACTTCACATTGCATGACATTTAGTGAATCACACGTCATTTAGGACTAAATTTCATTGATATCTCATATAGATGACATTTTGAATTAAAGTATGTCTAATTCCATAACATGCAGTTTAGGACTCATTATGCATAGCCATACTATTCATGCATGTCATTTAGCATTTTAACAGGTGCATATAAGTCAAAAGAACAGGGTGTTAAGCTGAGCATTTGTACCTGTATCGCTGGATTCTTGAATTATTAAAAAGAGCAGTCTAATCAGATAATTACTTTTGACTTAAAAGATTTGATTAAGTCAAAAAATACTTGATTTGCTAAGTAAGAAAGTTACAACTTATGTGGTAAAAGGTAAAAAAAGAAAAGGGCTACTGATTCACTGATTTTTGAAACCTTTTTCCGGACATGGTGACAGATTGGCAATTAATTGCATTATCATTAGAACATAATCAAATGTTCGAGAACATTTGTGGGTCTGGACATGATCTATGTCGTCTAACGATATAGTACTAAAACCAGAGTTGTTGTTTAATATAAATAGCTAGAAATTAAATAACAAGTCACAAGACGATGATGAATTTACTTATCATTTCAAATAACTTTATGTCGAGCAACATGGCACTTGTGAGGATGGGAGGCAAATCTTTTTTTTTTAGGGTTAATATCACAAAAAACCAAAAACTAGTATATCCGTGATAAATTTACTACAAACTAATGTTTTGACCATCAAAAGTCTCAAATTTGTACACATGTGATAAATTTACCTTCCGTTATTTTCCGTTAAATTTCACCGTCAAATTACTAAGTTGGATGATACGTGACAGTTGACGGATATACTGGTTTATGTTTTACCCCTCTGTTTGTCACAAATTTATCAATTTATAATTTTTCGTGGTATTAATCCAATTTAACGGAGGGTAAATCTGTCACAAGGATATCAGTTTGCAGTTTTTGATAATTAAAACATTAATTTTGGGTAAATTTATTACAGTTTAGGGTTTTTAGTGATAAAAAATAGTTTTGGTAAATTTATCATAAATGTACCAGTTTTGAATTTTTCATGGTATTAACTCTTAGTTTTAAGGGAAACGAATTTTACTGGAAAATACTTTCAGATAACATATTTTCAAGAAAAATGATTTGTTGTGTTTGCTTGCTTTTGGCTAATAAGATGGAAGTCACTCTTTTTATATTTGTTATAGGAAAGCAATGACACGCGCATTTGACAAAAAGTCTTGACTACGACCCAAGAACTTGAGTTCAGGCGCAAGGTCTTGGGTTTGGCCGTCGAGGGATCAAGGTTTGAGTGTCGAGGATCCGAGCTTGGCCGACAACCTCCAACTCCGACACTGGGAACCTCGGGTCTAGTCATGGCCACAGTTCGGAACCGGCGGTTCCAGTTCGTGGCCATGAGTAAACCGGCCGGTTCCGGTTCGTAATTTAAAAATTTTAAAAATAAATTATGAAATAAAAAAATTATGAAAAAATAAATTATTCAATATAAATTGTAATCAAAATGTAAATTGTAGGAGTGATTGGTTTCCGGTTCGTTCCGGTTTCGCTCGAAACCGGTACCCGAACCGGTAAGACCGATCCTTTAATTTTAGAACTCGGAACCGGACCGGCAAATCATAGAACCGGGAATCGGATGATTGGCCCGGTCCGGTTCTAGGAGATCCAATGGAACCCTTTAAGAGCAAAGGATCATAGCCACAAAAATCATATAACTTCGCATGCTCATGGCTTGACTTGAGTTTTATACACAATCCCTTTGGTGGTCTCTTCATTCCCATTCGATGTGAAACTCTTGGCATTTATATGAAGATAAGCCAAGAGTCTCACATTGAAGGTGTTCAAGACAAGTTGAGAGTCTCACATCGAATGAGAATGAAAAAACCATTAAAGGGGTTGTGTATAAAATCCAAGCCAAGCTTTGTAATTAGAGTTCAATACACCCAAACCAAGCATTGTAATTAGAGATTAATGCACTTACAATGCATGACAATTAGAGTTCAAATTGTTTTATAAAAAAAATTAAATAATGATTTTTTTAAAATTCGTTATTATTATCTTTTTAAATAATTTGGAACCGACCTGCAACCGCCGGTTCCGATTCCATTTTCGAACCGTAGGCCCAGGTTTGACCGGGCCGGTTCCGGGCCAAAATCGGCCCGTGGCGATGACTACTCAGGTCCCACTACCAAGCACTTGGGACCAGTCATTGGGGATGGTCTTGCCGATGGTGGAGGAAAAGTCATACTTTGAAAAGTCATTTTTTGTTTTTTATAAAAAAAAAATATTTTTTTAAATTAAATTAATATCACGAAAAATTATAAATTTATATCCTTTTAAATTTAAGAAGATGGTTCCATTGATTGAAATGAGTTTTCATGGACTCACATTTCTAAATCATCATGATGTTGGAAAAATAAAGCAAATATTATTTCATGGTGAATTTTTTAATGAAACAAACCACCAAAGCAACATTTATTATGTGTCGACCGGCCCATCAATAAATATACTGAACCTCTCGTACCATCTCCATAACCACTGCCATCTCTTCTTTCCATACCCAAACAAAGAAAGCACTCGAAACACCCAGAAGGAGAAGATGGGTTCGACAGAGCTGACCCAGAAGCCACACGCAGTGTGCATCCCCTACCCAGCCCAGGGCCACATCAGCCCCATGCTCAACCTCGCCAAGCTCCTCCACCACCGCGGCTTCCACGTCACCTTCGTCAACACCGAGTACACCACAACCGCCTCCTGCGGTCCGCGGCTCGGCCTCCCTGGACGGCCACCCGTCTTTCCAGTTCCGCGCCATCCCGGAAGGCCTACCGCCCTCCAACGGCGACGCCACCCCGGACATCCCGGCCCTCTGCCAGTCCACGCAGAAGTTGTGCTTGCCTTACTTATAGGACCTGCTCGAGAGGCTCAACGAGGAGGGCGCGACGTCGGGTTTCCCGCCGATGAGCTGCGTGGTGTCGGATGGCGGGGTGAGCTTCACGCTCGACGCCGCCAAGGCAGTCAGTGTTGAGGAAAATTCCTACTGATTTTGAAGTTGACAAAACCTTCCATAATAATCTGAACTATTTTTATTTCAGGAATATATATGCGCTGAAATTATTCAGACGCAGAAAGACGCTGAAAATATTTAGACGCAGACAGACGCTAAATTCTTCAGAAGCTGAATTCTTCAGAAGAAGACGAAGACGCAGTAATTCTTCAGAACCTGAATTCTTCATAAGAAGACGAAGACGCAGTAATTCTTCAGAAGTAAAATTCAGAACGAAGAATAACAGCTAGTGATCTGGCATGGATTTCACAGAAGGGAAGTTTTGATTTGTTCAATCTTAATCAAATTGATTGACAATCAAATACTAAGACAAGAATGGTTTACAACGGACAAAACTCTACTTATGGAAACCAAGATTCTGATTGTATGGGCGACCGGAATCAGCGGGATTCAGAATTTGTCATCTAACGGCTACTCATTCCTTATTAACAAATCTGTCCAAAGTGTAGATTGGAAGATGATCCTCTGCAAGATGTCCAACGGCTAGTGTGGATGTAGAGGAGTATTTAAGGAGACCACGAGCAGCAGAAGAAGATAGATTCAAGAATTAACAAGTCCAAAGTCTGAGCATACTCCGATCATTTCTCTTGTCTTTCTGAGCTAAAATATTCAGATCTTGAGGGTTACTTTGTAAGAGTGATTGTGTGAGATAGAGAGTCCTATCATACACAAGAGTGATATCACTCAGATTCTATAAATTCCTCTTGATTACATAGTGAAATCCAGCCAGTAGGCTGTAAGCGTGGAGAGTGGACGTAGGCTTACTATAAGCCGAACCACTATAAACTTGTGTGCAGATTCTCTTCTCCTTATCTCCTTCTTTCCATTCTACACATCATTCTAACTTGAATCTGAATTTTATTCAGATTTTTCTGTAACTCATTTTATTTCCGCATAAATTTTATAGAACTGTTTAGGATCACCTATTCACCCCCCTCTAGGTGAACTTTGCTAGCCACTTCAATTGGTATCAGAGCAGGTTGCTCATTTTTCTAAAGTGTTTTACTTCCGAGCTAACGATCTACATGGCTAGTTATGGTGCTCCAGGACTCATTGAAGGTCAAAGCAACAACAGACCACCATATTTCGATGGCAAGGAATATAGTGTCTGGAAGAATAAGATGAAGGCATTCATTAAGTCATGTGATCATATGCAATGGGATGTCATCATCAATGGAGTCAAACCAAAGTCTTCAGAATCAAAAGAAAAGGCAGATGCAAGCAAAGCAGCAAATCCTCCATTATCTCAAACTGAGATAGCCAAAAGAGAAACTTCAGATTCAAAAGCAATTTATTCTCTCTATTGTGCCTTATCTCCTGTTGAATATAAAAAAATTTCTGCTTGTGATTCTGCTAAGGAAATCTGGGATACTCTCTATATTACTTATGAAGGAACAGATCGAGCCAAGGAAACTCAAATCAATATCTTGCTTGGTCAATATGAATCCTTCAAAATGAAGCCTGGAGAATTAATTGCTGATTTCTATGACAGGTTTACTGACATAGTAAACGGTCTTGCTTATCAAGGACAACCAGTCCCAGATGCATTGAAGGTCAACAAACTTCTGAGAGGACTGACAGATCAATGGGATAACATCAAAACATCTCTTCGTGAGACTCAAAGGATCAAGCCTTTATCAGTGAATGAGTTGATTGGAACTCTTCAATCATATGAGACTGAGAAACGAAATGAAGAGATTGAAACCAGAGGTAATAAGTCAATTGCTTTAAAAACTAACATTGATTCTGATGCAGATTCTGAAGATGAAAATGTTGATGATGAGGAACTAGCTCTCTTCATAAAGAAGTATAAAAGGATGAAAATCAGAGGAAGAAACCTCAAAGGGAAGAAACCTTTTGAAAATAAGAAGCCTATCGATGAGACAGAGAGATCAAAGGAAATAATATGCTTTCACTGTAGGAAACATGGACATATCAAGCCTAACTGTCCACTTCTGAAAAAGAAGACAAAATTTGATAAAGCAAAGAAGGCCTTAAAAGCAGAAACTTGGAGTGACACAGAGTGCGAAGATAGTGATGAAGATATCTCAAATTTCTGTCTAATGGCAAAGACAGATTCAGACTCAGACTCTGATTCTGACCCCAAAGTGGAAATCGAGGTAAGACCTTCTGAAATGTCCTTTGAAGTATCAAATTATATTGATGATTTATGCTTTGAATTCAAGACTGCTCTTAAAAGAATCTCTTCTCTAAAAAGGGAAAATTCTTCACTAAGGCAACAGGATATTTCTCAAAAGGAGAAAATCGATTTCCTTCAAAAAGAATTTCATCAAATCAAGGAAAATCGAGATTTTCTTTCCAAAGAAAATACTGTTTTGAAAAAGGAAATTTCAGAAATTACTTCCAAGTTTTCAAAAGGTTCAGAA
Organism: Syzygium jambos; assembly: GCA_031216235.1. Classification (NCBI taxonomy): domain Eukaryota; kingdom Viridiplantae; phylum Streptophyta; class Magnoliopsida; order Myrtales; family Myrtaceae; genus Syzygium; species Syzygium jambos. The sequence goes on along the minus strand of CM062225.1, from coordinate 7,811,981 downwards.
ACCTTGAAGCATATCCTTTCCATTCAAATTCCTTACTATAACAAATCTGGTCTTGGATTTGTAAAGGAAAGTGACAGCTTGATTGATTTTCTAAAAGTCAAGAAGAGATTAAGACAAAGACCTCCTAGACAAGTTTATAAAAATCATTTCAAAAGGAATTTCGTAAAACCTGTTGGCCGAAGTGCACTCAAGTGCTCAAAATGTGGAGATCCATAACATTTTGAGAATGAATGTCCTAAGGTCTGGAGACCTATTCGAAGAGATTTTGTTAAGACAACCTATACTAATGCTCTAGGACCCAAACAAGTTTGGGTACCGAAGAAAACTTGAGATGTTGTATTTCTTGCAGGTTACCACAAAGAGAAAAAGGAAGTGGTATGTCACGCCCTGTACCCCACGAAGGCTGAACATCCGCTCGTAGGTCGACTTGAGGTGCGACGCTCCCAGGATTTTGCGTCACCGACCCGTAAACCCAATTCAGAGTAATAACACGACACATGCGGAAACAACGTGTATATATATATATATATATTCACACCCGGACATAATAACAAACTCAGCCATGAGCAACAACAGGTATATAAACATATATACACTCCTTTTTCTCACACTTACACAAACTATTTATTTACAACCAAAAAGAATACATAAAGAGGCCACTAAACAAAATGGATCGGTGGCCTAGGGTTACGGCTAACCAACTAGAGGAGGGTTACAACAAAAGAGGGTTAGTCTAACTCCTAACACTGAAACCTGCTCTACGGCTCCTGGTTTGGATCGGATGGTGCTGCAGATTCCTCAGAAGAATCCTCCTCCGATAGTATTTCCTCGTCCGATCCAACTTCTGCTACTTCTCCTGCTGCTTCAGCATTCTCACCTATCACTTCCAGATTTAATTCTTCATTCTCCTCAGGGTTTTGATCGACGGCTATCACTTGCTGATCCCCTTGCTCCTCGTCCATGGCTATAGGTCCATCCACTGTATCGCCTACGCTGCTCACACTAAGGGAGGTTGGAGGATCAAAAACTTCACCACTCGCCATCTGGGGAATCATAATGCCATTAACATCTACTGGAACATCAAAAGTTCTGATCGGGGGTCCAGTTACACCATTAGTTCCCCTATAACACCAAGCTACATACTCATGGGTTTGGTTATATTGCTCTCCCACGTCTACCAGCACAACTGAGTGATATCTAACGTACGCTGACCCGTCTCCACATGGATGAACGCTAACATCTCGCTGAATCCGATGTGGATATCCAAAAAGAGGGGCCCTCCTCGGCATCCTATGTACGGGGGTCTGAAAATCGGTTTTACCACAACCGTGAGATAAACTCAGCAAGTAATATTCCTATTCCTAAACTAGGCTAACGTGCACCTCCAGAAATAATTAAAAGAACATAACTCATTGAACCAACAATAATTCACATTAACATAATTCGGCCCTCAGCCCTAATTTCGTTTCTCCAGCCCTGCAGGTTAGGCTTTCAGTAGCAGTATAATCCATAACAGTTTAATCGACCCGAAGGCCATGACCCAATGGTCATCCACAATTAAATCGACCCGAAGGCCCGACCCGTCGGTCACAATTATATTCGACCCGTAGGCCTGACCCGTCGGTCACAATTATATTCGACCCGTAGGCCTGACCCGTCGGTCACAATTATATTCGAACCAAACGTGGAAATTCACATATCATGGGATTCAACGTGACCAATCGATCTCAAATGTTAAATCCATAAACATGGCATCATCCTCGAACATTCCAACAATTTCCCATTGGGCCTCAAACAAGCCCAGTTTAAGTCCTCACTCAAAAGCCCATTAATTCTCAATTTGGGCCAATTGTGAAATTTCGGATCCCTTGAGGCCCACCCCAAAACAGCCATCATATCCTCTCTAAATTATCATTAAACCACTATAATTAGTCCTAATTAGGTCCACTAATCATCCCTTGCACAAAACACACCCAATTAGGTCCTAATTAGCCTAATTACCCTAATCAAACCCCTAATCTAGCACAATTAGACTAATTCAAGGATTAGGGATTTTACTCGCCTAATGTCGACGCGGGACGACGAGAGCGAGCGGCCGATTACCGACGAGCGGTACAATCGACGGCGGCGCTCCAAGGCAAGCCGGCGGCTCACGGCGGTCCGGCGAAGCTCACGGCCACCTCTCGGCCAAAACAGGGGAGCGCCGGTCTGATTGGTGGCTGGGGTGACGGGAGAGAGACGGCGGAGGCTAGGCTGGTCGGAGGGGTGGCGCACGGCGGCGCGGCCTGGCGGGACAAGCCCGGCGACGGCGACGGCGTCCTTGCACGTCTCGGCCTTAAGCGGCTGCTGCGGGCGGCGGAAACGGGGGAAACTAGTCGACAGGGCTGGGGGTGACGCCTAGGGGTGGCACACGGCGGCTGGTGGCCAGCAGCTCCGGCGAGACCAGCAGCTGACGGTGCTGGAACGGTGAGAAGGACACGGCCGAGAGAGAGAACCGGGAAGAGAGAGAGTGAGACGCGGGGAGAGAGTGAGCTGAGGAGAGAGAGGGGGTCAAAGATGGTCAACTTAATCTTGAATGGGATCCACTTGTCAACATCTAAGCCCACATGACCAAATTACCCTTAATCCAATGGCTAAAAATGCCTCAAAACCAATAATTCAAGGGCAAAATGGTCAATTGCCCCTAACCATGGTTAACCCACCCTAGTTAACCTTAACCATCCTAGGTTAAATCCCAATATTGCCCCCAAAAATTCGGAATTAAATAAAAGTGGCCTAGGGGCATTTTGGTCATTTTTCCATCCCGAACTGAAATTCCAATTTTTGTCCATACCGGTCCTAAATATTCATGTGAGACCTAATCCAGAGTCGGAATCGCGAAATTCACTTTCTAAGCCCTCGAAAATCGTCTGCGAAGTTTCCGGAAATAAAATAATATTATTTTCCAATTTTTGTCGAAAATCCACTTTTTGTCCAAAACCACTCCAAATGAGCGTGGCTACCCCAAAATGACGTTGACCGCGAAAAATAACCTCAAACGGCCTCCGAATTCGGCCTCGGCGTTCCCAGGGGCAAAATGGTCTTTTTCTCACTTTCTGACAGATTTTCAGTTTTCATCCGTTTTAATTCCAAATATGAATGGCCACTCCAAATTGACGTCCATCCTACAAAATAGTCGTGAATACCCTTGAGATTTTGATATCGAAATTCGGGCCCAATATTGTAATCTCAATATGCTCGTTTTGCAGTTTTAGGGTCTCTCACTAATGAGCGGCTGTTTAGGTGTTACGCGTATCGACCTAAGATTGCCCGAGTCGTGATGGTCTCAATTTCGAGAGAACGAGAGGAATTATCACTAGCACCAGGGTCGCGATCATTTGGATTAAAATCAGGTTTCATTTGTCAGGTGTACTTTCGGTCGTGCGAAATCACTCGCGATCCGATCGTACGTTACTGACAATATCAACCAGTCATTTTCCTGAGATCGGCCTATAATGGTTCAAAATATTTCCTCATCGTTCGTTGAAATCGGCGCCCTATCACGATTGGGTTCTCGGTCCACGTACCTGATCCTATTTAGCCTTTCCCATTCGGTTAGTATCCCGTGATTGATCAATTCCGGGCGAGACTTACTAAAATTACACGAGAATCAATATACACTTTATTGGTCCCGATAACGGGTCAAAATTCAGGATGTTACATGGTATCTAGACAGTGGATGCTCCAGACATATGACAGGAGATTCAAGCTTATTCGCTAATCTTCAAAATCTGAAGGGTGGAAAAGTTTCCTTTGGAGGAAATACCAAAGGACAAATCATTGGCAAAGGAACAGTTGATATTGAAGGACTTAGAATCAATGACGTTTCATTGGTAAAAGGACTCAACTACAATTTGATTAGCATAAGCCAGCTTTGTGATACAGGTTTCAGAATCAACTTTCAAGAAGACACATGCTCAGGAACAAGCAAAGACTCTTCTCAAACATTCACAGGAAGAAGGCATGGCAATATTTATCTTCTGGATGTTCATCCAAACTCCAATCATTGCTTAATCTCAATCAAAGAGGATGAAGATCTTTGGCACAGAAGGTTGGGACATATCAGTATGAAACAAATCTCAAAAATCTCAAACAAGAAACTGGTTCGAGGTTTGCCAGATTTGAAATACAGAAAGACAGACTTATGCAATGCCTACATACTAGGAAAACAAGTAAGAAGTTCTTTCAAATCTATACATCATGTTTCTACTAATCGTGCTCTGCAGCTTCTTCACATGGACCTGTTTGGACCAACCAGAACACAAAGTATTGGTGGTAAGAAATATTGTTTAGTTATTGTTGATGACTTCACAAGATTTTCATGGGTGTTCCTTCTTGCACATAAAAATGAGGCTTTTTCATACTTTTCAAAATTTGCAAAAAGAGTTCAAAATGAAAAGGGCTATTCCATTTCCTGCATTAAAACTGATCATGGGGGAGAATTTCAAAATCAAAATTTTTCAGACTTTTGTGAGGAAAATAGCTTTCAACATAATTTTTCTACTCCATACACACCAGAACAAAATGGTGTTGTGGAAAGGAAAAATCGTTCTTTGCAAGAAATGGCAAGAACCCTTTTGATTGAAAGCAAAGTTCCTTTTCATTTCTGGGCAGATGTAGTTTTTACAGCATGTTATATTATCAACAGAATTTTTCTCAGACTCATTCTTGAGAAAACCCCCTATGAGCTTTACAAAGGTAGAAAGCCCAGCATTTCATATTTTCGAGTGTTTAGATGTAAATGCTTTATTCTTAAGAATCCAAATGATCGTCCTGGAAAGTTTGATGAGAAAGCAGATGAAGGATTCTTTCTTGGATACTCCACAACAAGCAAAGCCTACAGAGTTTTCAACAAGTATTCTCAGACTGTGGAAGAAACAATGAATGTGAAGTTTGAAGAAAATATTCAAACTCACAAAGATGAATCTGAATCACCTCCCCACATTCAAGTATCATCAGAGGGTCATCTTGAATCTCAAAAGATCGAAGATTCTATGGAAGAAGGAAAAGAAGACAATATACAGACTCAACCAGAAAATTTAGAATCTGCAGATATTCAGAAGGAAAGATTTGACAAGAACTGGAAACATAAGTCCAGTCATCTGAAAAACCTCATCATTGGAGAAATAGAGGATGGAATCAAGACAAGATCCAAACAAAAGGAGAATATCAGCAACTTGGCATTGATATCTGAAATAGAACCAAAAGATATTGAAGAAGCTTTATCAGATGAAAGCTGGATAGAAGCTATGCAAGAGGAACTTCAGCAGTTCAGAATCAATGAAGTCTGGGAGCTTGTGCCAAGACCCAAAAACCATTCAGTAATTGGAACAAAATGGGTATTCAGAAACAAACTGGATGACAAAGGGAAAGTTACAAGAAACAAGGCAAGACTGATTGCAAAAGGCTATTCTCAAGAAGAAGGCATTGACTATGATGAAACATATGCATCAGTTGCAAGGTTAGAAGCCATTCGGCTATTATTAGCTTATGCTTGTTTCCATAACTTTAAACTTTTTCAGATGGACGTGAAAAGTGCCTTCTTGAATGGATACATCAAAGAGGAAGTATATGTGGAACAACCACCTGGTTTTGAAGAACCAAGAAAGACTAATTGTGTTTTCAGACTCAAAAACGCTTTTTACGATCTGAAACAGGCACCCAGAGCTTGGTACGAAAGGTTAAGTAATTTCCTTCTGCAAAATGATTTCACAAAAGGTAAGGTAGATACAACTCTATTTGTTAAGAGAAAGGGTAAAGATTTTCTACTTGTTCAAATCTATGTAGATGATATTATCTTTGGATCTTCTAACGAATTACTTTGTAAGGATTTCTCTAAGAATATGCAGAACGAGTTCGAGATGAGCATGATGGGAGAACTAACATTCTTTCTTGGCTTACAAGTGAAACAAATGAAAAATGGTACTTTCATTTGCCAAGAGAAATATGCCAAGGAGATAGTCAAGAAGTTTGGACTGCAAAATTGCAAGAAGACAGACACTCCAATGTCTCAAACATCCAAGCTAGACAAAGATGTAAATGGTAAAAAGGTTGATCAGAAGGTATATAGAAGCATGATAGGTTCTCTATTATATCTTACTGCATCTAGACCTGACATACTCTTTAGCGTCTGTATGTGTGCGAGATTTCAGTCAGATCCAAAGGAATCGCATCTCTCTGCAGTAAAAAGGATAATCAAATACATTGGAACTTATCCAAAGCTAGGACTTTGGTATTCCAAAGATTCAGATTTTACTCTTACTGGTTATTCAGATGCTGACTTAGCTGGATGTAAAGTGGACAGGAAAAGCACAACAGGTACATGCCAACTGCTTGGAAATATGCTAGTATCCTGGTATTCAAAGAAGCAGAATACAGTCGCACTGTCAACAGCAGAAGCAGAATATGTAGCCTTAGGAAGTTGCTGTGCACAGATTCTGTGGATGAAGCAGCAATTGCGAGATTTTGCTGTTGAAGACTCAAATGTTGCAATCAAATGTGACAATACCAGTGCTATTAATCTCACTAAGAATCCCATTCTTCATTCTCGAGCCAAGCATATTGAGATCAACATCATTTTATTAGAGACCATGTTCAAAATGGTGATGTGAATGTTCAACATATTGATTCTAAGAATCAATTAGCTGATATATTCACAAAACCCCTTGATAAATCTTCGTTTGAATATATTAGAAATGAACTGTGCATTACTTATCCTCTGTGAAGTGTTTGACAAACAGGAATATTTTTCAGACTCAAGTAATCTCGGTCTGAACATTTCTCAGACTCTCAAGAAAGGTACGAACATAGTTTAAATTTTTGGCGGGAATATTTTTGGCAGAATATCTTCTCATATTTGGAAGTAAATCAGGTACGTATCCTAATTTATTTGGGAAATTGCATTTAGAATATTATCTTGATCTTATACTGATCTTTTATGTTTTAGAAAAACTATCTCCTTCCTATTTTACTTTGGCCTATTTTTACTTTCTAAAAATAACCTTTTATTCCCAAAAGCCGTCCTTCACCTTTATAAACCTTTTCGACTCTCATCAAAACCCTCGTTTTTGCTCAAACGTTTCCGAGACTCAGAGACCCTCCTCGTCTTCATTCCTCCGAAAGATCAGAACTTTTTGTCCCAGAAGGAATCATAATGCCTTTCAAGAGAAGATCGTCACGAATTTTGAATCAGGAGTCTAAGTCTACCGCTACACCAGAGGTTATGGATATCTCATACACGGAATCGGAACAACCTGGAGAACCCGGTCAAGCGACACCACCTCCTCGTTCGTCATCACCCAAATCGTCGGGTAAAACAGACTTCAAATTCAGCAACATTAAACTTGTGTGGAAAAATTATCAAAGATTGAAGAGAGGTAATGCTTCCTCTTTGGCTCTTCTAAAATGTCTCAAGGACAATCATCTTCGTTCTGAAGTTCATCTTGCTCAAGAGTATTCTGAGTTTATTGCTAGAACTAATCAAACCTCTGCCAGCACGACCCCACAAATGCCTCTTTCCAGAAAGGGGAAAGAAAAGGTCGGAGAAACATCCACTCTGTCGGCAAAGAAATCAGTAAGCCCTAAATCTTCGTCAAAGTTTGTGGTTCCTGAAGATGATGCTCGGCTCTTTGAGCTCTTTGAAATGAAAGTGGGCATAGCATCTGGACTGTCAGGAACTGATAGATTATTTAGAAGCAATGAACATCAAGTCTGTTATAAATTGTTCCTTGCTCGAGGAATCATGAACCACAGAACTGTGGATTTCTATTACTTGGAGAAGATTGGACTGTCAATACAGCACCTTTTTGAAAAGATAGGCATTGGTGAATTCTGCCTTCAAGCTGCAGATGTTTATGCTGAATTAACCGCATATTTTTATTCCAATCTTTCCATTCTGTCGCCCTACTGGCTCCAGTTTACTGTGGGTGACAAGAAATTTGATCTTAGGGCGAATGACTTGGCCAGAATAATTGGAGCGAAACACTCACAGTTTACTCCTCTGACAGTAAGTCTTGAAGATGCGTTCAAAGTTGCTTCTGAAAATCCACACTTTGATCAAGGATCAAAGCGGCACCTTTCTTACTCTGACTTGTCGAGAAGATCAGTGATTCTGCACAAAGTCATCATCAACTGCTTGAAGCCTAAGGCAGCCTCCAAAACTGACCTCTCAAAATCAGAAATCAAGCTCATTTGGGCTATCTTGACAGGTCAATCCTTTTCTCTTCCTCACATCATAATATTCCATATGTACAGAGCATTACATAAGGACAAGGGACAATTGCCATATGGTGCCTTAATCACTCGAATCTTCATGTTCCTGAAAATATCGATTCCTGATGAATTACGCCAGAATCTTATTCCTTGTATGTTTGTGGGAGAAAGAATGCTCTCCAAAATGAAACAATTTGATGATGTAAGGGAAAGAACAAAAGGAAAAGAGGCTCAGAAGTCTGAATCTAAATCTGCTGAGAAGTCTAGTGTCAGAAAGACAGTTCAGAGAAAGGAAGCAGAGTCAGCGAGTAAAAAGAAAGAATCTCCAGTTTCACTAAGGGTGTACAAGAAAAGAAAAACTTTTCTGCCTGACGAAAGTAATGAAGCAGAAGCAGAACACCTTAATACAGGAAGTGCAAGTGCTCCAAAACATGTTCCTAATTTCTCAAAACCAACTTCTACAAATCATGTTTCTGAACAACAAGCACCTGTTCAGGGGGAGTTTCCACAGGAAGAAACCAGGGAGTTCGAACAGCCTGAGCGAGATAATGTCCAAGAACAGTCTTCCAACAGTCAGAACATCCTCTTACTTCTGCTTGAAATCAAAGACAAACAGACTGCACTGGAACTAGAAGTAAAGAATCTGCAGAACATTGTTGAGGAAAACAACCACTCTCAACGATTTCAAGCAGCTGCAGACAAAGCAGAACTGGAGAAGGTAGTAGGACAATGCAGTTCGAGGATTGAGGAGGCTGTCTCGATTTTGGAAAATTTTCAATTGATTCGTACTCCTTCAAAAAATTAGCCTGTTTTTCTTTACAAACATTTCTCTCTTAGTCATATATCCTTCAGTTGGTCTGTAATATTACTAACAATTCTTGTTAGACTGGTTGATTACTTAATATATGCTTTATTCTCCGTGTTATTCTTTTGCTGATGACAAAAAGGGGGAGAAGTCCTGCAGATTTAACATGCAGGATCATACGAAGAAAACAAAGACACAGATATCAACAGAGTTTGCTCTTTCATTTTCTATCTGTGATTCATACTCTAAATATACTTCAAATCTATATTGATCTATATTGATTCCATCTGCAGGAAAGTTTTGTCACCATCAAAAAGGGAGAGATTGTTGAGGAAAATTCCTACCGATTTTGAAGTTGACAAAACCTTCCATAATAATCTGAACTATTTTTATTTCAAGAATATATATGCGCTGAAATTATTCAGACGCAGAAAGACGCTGAAAATATTCAGACGCAGACAGACGCTAAATTCTTCAAAAGCTGAATTCTTCAGAAGAAGACGAAGACGCAGTAATTCTTCAGAACCTGAATTCTTCAGAAGAAGACGAAGACGCAGTAATTCTTCAGAAGCAAAATTCAGAACGAAGAATAACAGCTAGTGATCTGGCATGGATTTCACAGAAGGGAAGTTTTGATTTGTTCAATCTTAATCAAATTGATTGACAATCAAATACTAAGACAAGAATGGTTTACAACGGACAAAACTCTACTTATGGAAACCAAGATTCTGATTGTATGGGCGATCAGAATCAGCGGGATTCAGAATTTGTCATCTAACGGCTACTCATTCCTTATTAACAAATCTGTCCAAAGTGTAGATTGGAAGATGATCCTCTGCAAGATGTCCAACGGCTAGTGTGGATGTAGAGGAGTATTTAAGGAGACCACGAGCAGCAGAAGAAAATAGATTCAAGAATTAACAAGTCCAAAGTCTGAGCATACTCCGATCATTTCTCTTGTCTTTCTGAGCTAAAATATTCAGATCTTGAGGGTTACTTTGTAAGAGTGATTGTGTGAGATAGAGAGTTCTATCATACACAAGAGTGATATCACTCAGATTCTGTAAATTCCTCTTGATTACATAGTGAAATCCAGCCAGTAGGCTGTAAGCGTGGAGAGTGGACGTAGGCTTACTATAAGCCGAACCACTATAAACTTGTGTGCAGAGTCTCTTCTCCTTATCTCCTTCTTTCCATTCTGCACATCATTCTAACTTGAATCTGAATCTTATTTAGATTTTTCTGTAACTCATTTTATTTCCGCATAAATTTTATAGAACTGTTTAGGATCACATATTCACCCCCCTCTAGGTGAACTTTGCTAGCCACTTCAGTCAGGGTGCCGGAGGTCCTGCTCTGGACGATAAGCGCGTGCGCGTTCATGGGCATCGCGCAGTATCGCAGTCTTATTAACAAGGGTCTTACTCCACTCAAAGGTACGCATTAATCAATAATTGTCTGATTTAGGTGATCTCACTTAGCATGTCAACTGATCAAAATTTTTTACGACTAAAAATTTTTCTTTGTTCTTTTTGTCGGTTTGCTTTGCTTTTGTATTCTTCAGTTTTGTTTGTTCCTGATTTATGTGATTAGCGAGTAGCCAACTATGTCATAGTTTTCTCCTTAGTTAAGTACTTACTTAAGTCAACTACCAAAAGTAGAATTTAAGGATGTAAGAACCTTGCTCCGTAGCTTACGTATTGTTTACGACTTAATCATTTCCTATAACCTTAGACAATCTTCTCGTGTTCTCCCTAATCTAAGTCTAACAAATGCATTGACAACACAAACTTTGCCAGGTGACACCATAAACATCGAACGACATAGTAGGAACGAACTCTTTTTTTAGGGAAGCGGATCCTTAATGAGAACCATGGCCATGTATGGTCACACGGTTCAATTGATCAACCTTTCAATTTGCAAATGCAAGCTACTCGACAAACGGGTACTCAGACACCGTCGTCGACTGGATACCCGGGATGAGAAACATCCGCCTGAGAGATTTACCGCGAGCTTCATCCGAACCACTGACCCGGACGACCTGATGGTCGAATTCTGCTTGCGCGAGACCCAGAGAGCGAAGAGAGCATCTGCCATCGTTTCCAACACGTTCGACCGATTAGAGCACGAGGTCCTCGACGCTCTCAAGGCCATGTTCCCCCCCATCTACACCCTTGGCCCCCTTCATCTCCTTACGGAGCAACTACCCGATAACGACACCAGGTCGATCGCGTGCAACCTGTGGAAGGAAGAGCTGGGCTGTCTCGAGTGGCTCGACTCGAAACCACCCGGCTCGGTCGTGTACGTGAACTTCGGGAGCATCCGGCACAGCTGGTGGAGTTTGCATGGGGGCTCGCGAACAGCGGCCAGACGTTCCTGTGGGTCATCAGGCCCGACTTGGTTGTTGGCGACACGGCGATCTTGCCACCGGAGTTCTAGGCCACGACGAGGGAGCGTAGCCTGCTGGCGAGCTGGTGCCCCCAGGAGCGGGTGCTGAGCCACCCCGCGGTCGGCGGGTTCCTGACCCACAGCGGCTGGAACTCGACAATCGAGAGCATCACGGCCGGCGTGCCAATGGCGTGCTGGCCATTCTTTGCGGACCAGCAGACGAACTGCCGGTACAGATGCGAGGGATGGGGTGTCGGGATGGAGATCGACGGCGACGTGAAGAGGGACGAGGTGGAGAGGCAGGTGAGGGAGCTGATGGAGGGGGAGAGAGGGAAGGAGATGAAGAGGAAGGCGATGGAGTGGAAGCAGATGGCGCGAGAGGCCACGCGTCCTTCCAGGTCGTCGTTCTCGAGCTTGGACGAGGTGATCAACAAGGTGTTGCTGTTGCCAAGAAGAGATTAAGCTTGTTGTTAGGATACGTGTTTGCGATCGGGGAACGTGTCCGAACGACAGTCCTCTTGTCTGTCTAGATCCTTATCTAAGACCCGTACCAACTTCAGTCTCATGATGAGACTCTCATCACTTTCTGTTCAGTTGGCATGCATGTAATACGGTTGGATATTTTTCTTTGATTGTATTCTCCCTACTTTCACCACTATACATTCGCGTTGATTTCTTCATGAAGCGGCGCTAACACGACGAAGCAAATGTGGCCGGTGATAGCATTGGACCAAACTCTGGCAACATTTCTTGGTAACAAAAATAACGAGACAATTACTAAAAATAATTCTAAATTTATTACATTTGCGCCAATTCAGTTTTTCAACCTTTTAATTTTTGATTAATTTATTCTTAAATCTTTTGATATTACGAATGAAGTTCATCTAGTTAATTTTGACTAGAACTTGCTGACAAATCACCACCTTTAGGTCGATTTGAGTTCATTTTGATTACCATGGTCCTCATTTAGCTCCAAAGATTGTCCTACTAGAACCCTACATTTTCTTTCTTTTTTCATATTTCATCCTTATAAACCAAATGCGACTTCTTGGACACTTCAAATCTGGGATTCTTGATTATTCAAAAAGCTCATAGTCTCTCTATTATCAAATAGTTGCATCTAGCTGCCAAAACTACGGAGTTTCTAATAGCATAAAAAATTAGATAACTGGGATTTAAAGACTCGATATTCCACAATCCGACCATCGAATATCAAAAAATTCAGTACCGGTGTAGAGCGCTCGAACAAATCCCATCCAGTCACGGTGTCTGATCGAATCATTAAGGTAACCTATTTTATACCAAAGTCATATATTGCTAACGCGACGTGGTTCATCTAATCAACTTCATACATCTATCTTTCTTCAGATATGCATTCGAAATGACGACAGGATAGCTGAATGACGTCACTTCCCCACCCCACCCCCTCCCACCAAGACCATAATCGTCGAAGAGAAATTCTGGATATGAATTTATTCAATGCTAGAAAATCCAAGTCAAGAGGCTTTGTAGGTCGAGCGAGAGTCCATCTACATTTAACACCATTCACTACAAAAAAAATTAGATTTTTGCCACGAAAATTTGAGACGAAAAAATTTTCGTCGCAAATTTACGATAAATTTTTCAACGAAAAGTAAAATTCGTCAGAAATTAGTGACGAAAAGTTTTTCATCGCAAAATTCGTTGGAAATTAGCAATGAAAAAATTTTCGTCGTAAAATTTGTTGGAAATTTCCAACAAAAAAATTTTCGTCGCAAAATTCGTTCGAAATTAACAACAAAAAATTTTTCGTTGGAAATTTCCAACGAATTTTGCGACGAATTCAAAAAAACCCAGTATTGTTCGGCATTTTTTAAATTCGTGGAAAAATTCGTTGGAAATTTCCAACGAATTTTCCCACGAATTTCAATTTTCCAGGCAATTATTTTAGTGTGTACAATTTTCGTTGCAAAATTCATGAGAAATTTCCCACGAATTTTGCAACGAAAACCCTATTCCTTTCTTATTCAACATTTTCGTGCTCATTATTTGGGCAATTTCGCAATGATTCTCAATTTATACATTTTTTTTTCTCTCTCTCTCTCTCTCCCCGCAATCGACACCTCCACCTGCTCCACCGTGTCCACGTACTAGTCGGCGCACTCGTTGAGGCATTGCTCCACCGCCGGGACCAAGCTCCCCCCGTTGCCGCCGAGCATCCGGCCAATGAAGGGGGCGGTGTCCATCGTGTTCGCGGCGGTGAGGCTGAGCGCGACCGCCGTGAGCCAGGCCCTCGCCATGGTGGGCGAGCTCGAGCTCGCCCAGATCTAGGGGAGTTCTGGGTGACCTCGAGCTCGCCGGCAATGAAGCTGGCCCTCGCCGGCCATGGCGAGGGCCGAGCTCGCCCAAAACTCAGCCAGATCTAGGCGACCTCGAGCTCGCCGGCGACGAGGCTAGCCCTCGCCGACCATGGCGAGGGCCGAGCTCGCCATGGCTGGCAAGCTCGAGGTCAGCCAGAACTCGGCCAGATCTGGGCGACCTCGAGCTCACCGGTGACGAGGTTGGCCCTCGCCGGCCATGGCGAGCTCGTCAGCGACGAGGCTGGCCCTCGCCGACCATGGCGAGGGCCGAGCTCGCCGGCGGCGAGGCTAGCCCTCGCCAGTGCCGGCGGCGAGGCTGGCCCTCGCCCGCACGATTTTTGTCACGACGAATTTTGCAACAAATAATTACCAACTAATTTTGCCACGATTTTTCAACCAAAAAAAAAATTTGCAGTTTTTCCAACGAATTTAGTCACGAATTTTCTAACGAATTTTCCAACGAAAAAAATTTTGTCGCAAATTTCCAACGAAAATTGAAATTTTTCGTTGGAAAAATTTGCGACGACGAATTACCAACGATTTTTTTTTCGTTGAAAAATTCGTTGGAATTTCAAATTTTTCGTTGGAAATTTCATCGGAGAAAAGATATTTTTTTGTAGTGATTTAGATTTCTGCAATGTGGGACACTTCATGTTCAGCTTCCCCGAGTGCATTTATGGGCTTAAAGGGATTCGTCCCGAAGCAATCTTTAATGCACACGTCAGAGTCGACCTCAACTTTCCCTGAATTTTGTCTCCAAAAAAGGGTTAGCACAAAAGATTTAGATTACAGTCCGATCCATACAAGAGACAACTCTGCTAAATTGATCTGTATGAAGTTAATTTCGCTAAAGAGCGCGATATATTTTCAGCATGACAATGCAATAATCCATAATTCGTAGGAATAATCCAAGATGTCACCCTACGTAAACGGATACATCAGGGAGACGATCCGATTTCAACTTGCTAAGAGGAGTCGATATTATTTAAGCATATAAGACTCAGACGGACATGAACGGTGCTACAGATCCACCTGACACCTCGACCCCAATGTCGAACGAGTCGGGAGGAAAAGGCCCGTGGCCGGGGCCGAACGACTTGATGCGGTCCTTGAGCGACCTCTTGTGCTTGATGTCGGAGCCGTAGACGCAGAGCCAACGCTTTCTGCAGTTCTTCTCATGGGTCCTCCAGTCCCCCTTGATGGCGAGGGGCTTGCCGCACTTGCGGCACGCGAAGGGCTTTGACCCGTGCTTCCGCTTGTAGTGTGTCTGGAGGGTCCGGAAGTCCTTGAGCGGCTTGGCCCTCGGGTGGTCTATGTGGTTCCGGCATCCCTCGGCACAGCAGTAGCACGGGTGGTCCATCATGCAACAATGCACACAAAAGGACCCAAAAGAAAAAGGGATGAAATTCCTGGACTATGATATCGTTAAGAGGGTAATTTCTTGAATGCGGAATGATGGCTCTAGTGTCGATTTACTTAGAGATTGAAGAATATAAATAGGCAGATCAGGGTAATTTGAGAGAGAACAAGAGAGAAATCGAGGTCGGGTGGCTGGAGAATAATTTGGCGTTGAAGGAGAACAACCTCAAAACGAAGAGGGTCATAAATTGGTCCTGTCAACAATCTTCCATCTGCTTTCACCGGTTGAAAGGAAATCATATTTGCCTTAATTCCTGTGGCCCCTTGGCTCCTTATTTTAGCAGGAGTTTAACTTCAGAGGGTTAAAGATTTATGGCAATGTATCAAATGGTCTGGTGCCCGCTCAAGCTCATTAGTCAAGCGCCCACCAGCTACATTACATTGACGTTAGAGTATAAAAAGAAGAGAGAGAGAGAGAGAGGTTTCGTTAGAGAGCAGAGATGATGAGTTCCTAAGTATGGGACGTGCATGGGGACCTTTCATTTATATCTCTACCTTATATTGTCAAGTCTTGGGCCTGCTATAATTAAAATTCGAGTTGACAGTATTCCTTCTTAGATTACGCAGCAGTCTGAAGCTTTGAACCATTTCTGTCAAGATGAATTTATAGTAATCATCTTGTCTACCTAATGGTGGAGGGATCGGCATTTGAAAAGAAGTACTAATGCAGCAAGAAAATGCTTATCGCCTAAGAAATCTACCTGATGAAGATACAAGGCAAATGACTGATAACTCGGTTGAATCCATAAAAAAAAATTTATCAAGTTGAAGTGAAATTATAATAGAAGAGTTTGAATTATACAGTTCGATAAAGCAAGATATACCCTCTAACTCTCGAGAAAACTTTAGGAATTTTTTTGTAGACACAATTGGGAATGTCCCTCCAAGCAACGGCAAATTCCAACGTACCAACCTCTTATTTTTTGACACAAGGAGTAACAATCTCCAGACAAAACTTAAATGCTGTAATTGACTCTTGACTATAATGAATCTAGGATTAATTTGCATTTCAATCGTATATTATTTGACTATATCGAAGCACCGAAATCTTTGAAATATCTAAACAAAATTACCCGTAAAGCTCTGTCCTCTCCAAGCGATTTAGCACTAATAGCTTAAACCTCTAGAGAAGAGATGATCCTTGGTTAAAGATTAAGATTTTCTGGAGTAGCCGCTTCCATATTCCATTTACAAGCACTATGCATATCAACTTCGCATTAAGCGAGTTCAATTTAATCCAGTATTTGTGTGATCGGGAGACGTATCCGGACATTCGATGTGCATCATGTCCTTTTTTTTCTAATAAATAAACTTCTGTGGTGATAAAATTATTTGGTTCTTTGATTTTCAAAACCTTTTCCGGACATATTGACAGATTGGCAATTAATTGCACCCCATCATTCGAACATAATCAAATGTTGGGTCTGGACACCATCAATGTCATTCTAGCGATATAGCGCTACAACCGGAGTGGTTGAATAACATAAATAGCTAGAAATAAATAACGAGGCGCAAGACGATCGTAAATATACTTATCATTTCAAATATCTTTATGCTGTCTAATTTTATGTCGAGTTACATGGCACTTGCGAGGATGGTGGGAAAATCTTTTTTCTATCGCTTCTTTTTCACTCAAAAAATAAAAAATCGCGCATCTGTCCACCTGCGTATTTCTTTCTTTTACATTGGCGTTGTATGGTCTAATTTTCCATAATCAAATGAATATCGTTGTTCTGCCCCTTAAAAAGGAGAAAAGAGAGGAGAAGAGAAGAGCCGGGAAAATTGGAGAAACTGTGCATCTAGGGCCTCGAAACAGTTTGCAGATCAGGGCCTTGATCTTTCCGTTCTCGAGCTGTCGGCCCTCGATCGAGTAAATTAAGGGGGCCTTTGATGCTGGGCTTTGTTTCCAGGTATTCCTACGTTTGCTGCTTTATGATCATCATCAGACTTGTCTTCTGTAGCTAAATTTTGGGCTATTCATCAATTGAAATTAAGACACTTATTATGTGATGGCAATTGCTTCGATCCTCCTAAAAACCGACAAGCGCTTCTTCGTCCAAAGTCATGTAAATCATTTTTCCATATTTTTCAATTCTTCCAAAGGAGCAGTTCATCGACCAAGAAATTGGAAATTTAGGAAATTGCCGTAGGTTAAGTGTGCTTATTGAAGAATAATCTAAGGGAAAAAAACAAAAGAGTGCAAAATTAAAGATATATAGTCTTTTAGTCATGTGGGTAGCGACAGACTAGCTGATAGACTAGCTGATAACTTGGCGAAGCTAAATTTAAGTTAAATTGGATTATTCTCGCAGCAAAGAAACATCGGGGTGGTGGCGCAGTTGGCTAGCGCGTAGGTCTCATAGCTTCCGAGTTATCCTGAGGTCGAGAGTTCGAGCCTCTCTCACCCCACCGCAATTTTTGCCCTTTCGTCCCTCATCTTCTCTCTTTTTATTACTCGGTTTGTGGATTCATGATTTTTACGTCAGCCCGACATCGCTCTGATTTTTGTTCATGATTTTCTTTGCGCCGACTTATAGTTGGTCGCAACTTTGCAGCGACGAGATGCGGGTAATGGACCGATTAGCCATTGATCTTATGGCAACCCACATGTGAGACACAGTAAGTTTGAGCGATTTATCTGGTCAGGACTCGAGGTGCATCGCTTTGCTTCTACGTCTATATCTTCTAAACTTACTCCTGTGTATTCAATCGAAGCAATGAAAAATCTCATCAAGATAATCGATCACTCGCGCTTAGCTATGAGAATCGAGCCATACTTTGGCAACTCTCTCATGTGGGGAGGTCTAAATTGGCCGGTGTCGAGGTGATCCTTCTAATAAGCTATTTAAATAAACTCGTGTTTTCGTGTCGGTTCTGCAATCTTGGTTTCGTTACTCATGCTGCTCAAATGAACCCACCGCTGCCGGTCTAAGGACACGATTCCATAGTGCAAACATTTCCGCTTCGCCTCGCGTCTGGTCATCTTCGCCGGACTCCGCTCTACCGATCGAGACTCCAAAGTTGTCGGACCCCATGACCAAGATGGTCGATCGTACCAAATGGAAATTGATAAGAAGGGGAAAAATGGACGTTAAGGGGACCCTCTCGTGCGTGACAATGGTGGAGATCGAAGGCGGTAAGGACTGCAAAAGAGAAGGGAATGTAAGAGAGTTTTGCGTGCCGCTCAGCGAGACCGTCAGATCTCATCGAAACGGGGTCCCATTTCTTCTTAAAGTCGCACGTGGTTAGTTCGCTCTAATTTTAATGGTAAGTGTTCGCATTTATGATCATCTCGTTCGGTCGGTACACGCTTTCCCTATGAGGAAAACAATAGCCTTTTGTCTTCCGCGCGATGCTGCGGACCAAACTTCCGTATGGACTTCTCCTGACATACCCTGCAAGCATAAATATATACATTCCAACTAAACCAACACCTTCGGCCCATTCAGTAGCCATAACCTTGAGCAAATAGCGCGCTGTTGATGGGATTCGAACATGTAGTTCTTGAGCTGGAAGTTCCCCTAACGACCCCGACCGACCGTGCCGGCCCTGGAGGTTATCGACTTACGGTCTGTGAGCTATTTGGCGGATGAAACTGATCGGTGCGTAAAAGTTTACTCGATGGGAGAGAGACGGGCAAAAGAATAACAGGAGGAAGAAGGGTGGGACTAAACTCCCCTAGATCTTCACAGCCAGACGCAACGAAAATCGGAGAAATCTGTCCACTTTTGTCCGTCTGGCACTCATATGCCTTATCATCTATTGTTTGAGAGGAGATGCAAAGCCTACTGCCGTGGATTGAGTCGGCCTTGCATTTGAGATTACAAGGCGTACATGTAATCATGTCGATTAAGAAAGTGGGGACAGATCTTAAATGGAAAAGGTACCAAAAAAGTCCAACCCTGTGTACTTTTACCAATTCAATCTTAAACTTTTCGATATTTGAAATTTAGTCTTGAACCTTTTTATAATTTACCAATTAAGTCTACTCGGGTAATTTTGGCCGTAAATCAATAACATGAACGTTAGCCGTCCCACGTGGCACAGACTACGAGGATTGCAACCCTCGCCGGCCAAAATGCAAGGAAAAAAGACAAAAAGAAAGAAAGAATAAAGAAAAGAAAACGACAAAAAATTTATAAAAAAAAATCAAAAATTTATTAGAAACGTTATTAAAGAAATGTCTACACTAGCGTCGACCACGGGCCATGCCACGTAAGATGACAAGCATCCACCTCGGCAATTTTCGACTAATATTGACCGAATAGACTCAATTGGCAAAATGTGAAAAATGTTTATGACTAAATTGACATAATTGAAAGGTTCGGGACTAAATTGACACGATGACAATAGATTTAGAACTTTTTTTGGTACTTTTTCCGATCCCAAATTAGCAAACCCCTCGCTCTCTGATAGCGAGATTTGACAAACGACGCACTCCGAAATTTTAAGCTCTCGGAAAACAACCCAACAACACGGGGGCTTTTTCCACGATGAGAAGAGCCGCCTTCTTTTATAATGACCGTACCCTCCTATCTTTATGGGCACGGGGCGTGGCGACACGGCTCGCGCTCACTTGCAAAGCTCTGCCCGAAGGATTCCCCGTGAAGGATTTAGCTCGCCTATCCATCAAAAAGCCTCCGTAACAAAACCGGAGTTTTCGACACCGTACATAGGGGTCTGGTCCGACGGGGTCGAATCGCAAACGGTTTATAGATTTCGATTCGGACTTTAAAACGGTACCGCGAGCCGTTACCTAGTCGAACAGATTAAGACTAATACACGTAAATGTTGAAAGGAGCGCTAGGAGTTGTTATTTATGTTTTGTAGCCATAAAAATTTCTGTTCAAAGTATATTGCTCTTTCAAACTATGTTGTTGAGTTGTGTTTTTACTATTTTTTTTTGTTGTCTTAACTGGTGCCCCTGGAGCACTTACTAGCGAGATCCATACAAAGTATAGTCAAGAATTTCCTTTACGCAAGTTTTCTACTATCATGCACCGGAGATAAATAACTTTCCAACCAAAGTTTTTGCCACCTTTTTATTTCGATTTGTCAGATGCAAAGAGCACGATTAATTTTGCTTTGCCCTTGTTTTATGTTATGTCGTCTGATGGCTCTAAGATTTTTTTTTCTTTGTTTTTTTTTGAAAGAATCGTCTTTCTGACTATATATTTTCACGAAATTTTTAATCGAGTCACTGTATTCTCAATTTTTTCTGATCGAGTTATTTTACTTTCATGGACTTTCTAATCAGGTCCCTCCGACACTAAATCCCGCCGTATCCAGCTAACTGGCCAGCGGGCCACGTCAGGTGCGACACGGAGCGCATTTTTCCAACATGGACATCCACATCGGCAAACACGCATCACGCTACGATGCATTCGCGTGGGCATCCGCATATCTTATCCGCATCATACTTAGGCATAGATGATAACTCTATAAAAATAGAGTTATTTTATCTACTTTAGGCAATAAATAATGCAATATTTGTTAGAATATATTTGGATTTCCTTTTATTTACTTGATATTTCATTGTTTATGCAGAATATTGAGATATGAAGAAAATATAGAAAATATGGCAAAAAGAAGGAAAGGAATATGCGATCCAGAGAAGAGTTAGAAGATGGATATTACATTGGGAATTCTGCGATTTATTCCCTAATTTTATGCGAAAAAAGAAGGAATTGCCTTGTGAGAGGAGTCTTGAATGTTATTATATAAATAGAATAACTTGGGGGAAGATAGAACCACAGAGAGAGAGATCGTTTTTGTTTTCAGTGTTCTGAGAGTTTTTCAAGTATTTTGAAGAGAAGACAAAAGTGGTAACAAAATTCTTGTTCTTTGATTCAAGATGTTTGATTTAATTTCTATTTTCGTTTCTTCTTCTATTATGTTCTAATTTTCTTTGTTAGAGCTACGATGTAGCCTAACCATGATGATATGAATTTCATGCTTTTTATGCTTTGCAAGTAATTTCATTCATGTGAGTTATATATTATTGTGCTTAATGCGTTTAGGTGATTGGCCACCACTTGAATGATCTGATATGCATATTTGAGACTGAGAAGTGATAATATGCAATTGCTCCTTATAATATATAACCATGAATTAAATGTGGATAGAAATATACCATGTTATTTGTGCAGCTTTCGGTGATAAGATGGTCCAAAAGATTTATTGTAAACCGGGAATATTCACAGATTTTAATGCGCTTATGTTTATTTAAATTCACATAGAAATATAGTGAATTGATAAACTGAGTAGGTTTGCTATACCTAGAGATAGGATAGTAAATAGATTAGGAAATTCCGCTATCACATGCTTGATATTGTTCTTGTATGCATAATGATCTGAAATTCATATCTAGTGGTTATGGTGAAATCGGATGCTCTAACATGTTTTACCTGATTGATTATCTGCCTTTAGTTTATAAAATTTCGTTTTTAAAAATTGTCGATTTTTATTTGTTCTCAATTATATTTTGATCTGTTAGATAAATTTTAGAATTAGTCTATATTTAATATTTAATTGGTTTATTATCATCAATCTCTGTGGGACGATACTCTTCTTATCATTATATTACTTGTTCAACACGTTCATTGACACGTGCAGAATTTTACGATCAATAGACCTGTCAAAATGGGTCATAAACCCATTACTTAACCCATATATTAGTAGATATGTCATAAATGGGTTAGTTATATTTAGTAAATGGGTCATAAATGGGTTGTAAATGGGTCATAAATGAATTTACAACTGATTTAAACTCAACTCGTCTCTCTCACCCTTATTCAATCTTGCGGTCACTCACTTCGCACTCTCATCTCAATTCGGGTATGAATTTTCCTAGATTTAATTAAATATGAAAGTGTTTTAGCAATATGGGTCTGATCGGGTATGGGTTGGGTATGGGTCGGGTCGGGTATGGGTCAAAAAATTTGCATTGTGCATAAAATGGGTCATAAACGGGTTAATGGGTCAATTTGGGTCGGACAATTTATGACCCGACCCAAACCCGACCCGACCCACCCATTTGACAGGTCTACTTAGGCATCACCCTACAACCAAGTCGTAAATTCGGCGAGATTTGATATCGAAGGGACTTGACTAGATAATTCAAATTCACGAAAGTACGAGTACCGATATTTAATTTGAAAAATATCAAATCGCGATAACCCAACTTTTTTTAACCAATCGACGGCCACAAAAGGTGGGGGTAAGTGGGTTCGTGGTCACATGCGTTGCCTCGCCTTTTTGAAATGGAGCGCGTATGAATGTGATCCTGAATCGGAGTGCCCTAGGGACGATCTTAGCGAACTTCCCTCTCATTGCGGATTTGAAAGCACGTCGCATGCCAATTCGAGGAGCCATCGCGGGTCACCTCCGGCGCTGCCCCGTGACCACCAGCATTCGCAATTACTGATCCTTCTCCCGTGGTGTCGAAGTGCCGCCTTTCGCTAAGCGTCCCCCCAGTTGTTGCCGCCATGGCCGGTCCGATGGCGCAATGGGGACGCGCAGAGGCCGCCCCCACCGGTGAATATGACCCTTTTTGTCCGCGCGGGCTCTTTGCTCTGTACTTCTGTAGGGTAACTGGGTAAGACCCAGCAGGGAGGAAGATCCCCAGCTTGCATGGGGTCGGATCATGATTGGGGGGGGGCTTGATTTCTTGATCTCGATCGAGAATCAGCGGCCGGCGTTCGCGGGATTCGCCTCGTGTAAGTGTGTCGCAAGCTGTTTTAGTGTGTAGCGTAAGGCATCAGCAGGGAGAAGGAGAACTCCAGCTTGCTTCTACTGTAGGATCATGATTGGGGCTTTGAATATGATTTGCTTGATCTCGAGCCTTTTTGTTCTGTCGAGTCTTTGTGGCTGGTTGGCGTTCGCGGGTTTTCGTCTCGTGTGCTGCTTCGCCGAAGAAGTCGCTCCGCGCAGTTTTTTTGTTTGAACT
Organism: Syzygium jambos; assembly: GCA_031216235.1. Classification (NCBI taxonomy): domain Eukaryota; kingdom Viridiplantae; phylum Streptophyta; class Magnoliopsida; order Myrtales; family Myrtaceae; genus Syzygium; species Syzygium jambos. The sequence continues at coordinate 7,788,832 of CM062225.1, read as the reverse complement.
CGAATTGATCTTCTTGTTTCTTCCCTCTCCGTAGTGTAGCTTCACTTGCTCTAAACAACTTTACAAAGGCTCTGATGTTTCTTACAAGCCTGTGAAATTAACAAATTCTTGATGCAAAACTATCGAACCGTAAATTTTAGGCAATAAAATTTTACTTTCATAGAGTCAGATTTGTAATCGTATAGATAAAAGTTTGTAGGTCACCAGCTTGAATATGATCCAACCGGACCTCTAGTTCATGAGTTATAAACGTTCACGTCACTCGAATGAAAATCTAAATAAAGAAAACAGTGTGTAGCCCAAAAAAAAAAATTCAAATCAAGACTCCGTTCGTTTGCCAGAAAATATTCTCCTTTTGAAAAATATTTTCCCGGAAATCATTTTCCTGAAAAATGTTTTCCTGGAACACAATTTTCTGGTGTTCGGCTAAAATTTGAAAAAGTTTCGAAAAATATTTTCTGATCTTCGGCGACCGCCAATCTGGCAGCGATCGGCGGCGGGCAGCGACGGCGACAGTGGCGGCAGCGGCCGGCGACCGGCGGGCGATGGCGGTGACCGGCGATCAACTTCCTCTTCCACGGAAAACATTTTCCCTCCCGCAATTTTGCCTTGACTTTAGGGGAAAATGATTTCCTCTTTGTGAAAAGAGAAAATCATTTTCCTTAAAACAATGAAGAATTTGGGGGTGGGGACGGAAAATGTTTTCCATGGAAAACGCGAAAAATGTTTTCCGGAAAAATATTTTTCCGGAAACGAACAGAACCCAAGTATACAATTGTTTTTCTGAAAAATGCTAGCCGGAGCCGCGGTGTGGTCGAAGGGAGCTTCTTCCGATCGGTGGCCGATGGAGGAAAACACGCCACACGCACGGATACCTATGTAAATGTATATAAAAAATATGTGTACATCGTATAATTAGAAAAGAAATCTTGGGAAATGTCTATGAGAGGACATCGACCAGAAGAAAAATGCAAAGTCGGGGGGCAATTCGATCCTGACGACAGGAGCCGTGGGTCTACAATCAGTCCACCCACGGGCCCTTGTGACCCCATGGGTTTCCTTTCACGGATGTACTGCATATAAGCATGTTCCATCCCCACACAATGTCCTCGACATTGCAATCGGTTTTAGGGCACGCGGAAATCCCGTGTGAATCGGCGAGGGCCTCTTCCGAGCGAGCCGGCTAATGAATCCGCGCGATTTCACGTAAGGCAAGTCTTCCACCCCTTTCTTGTCCCCGAACAGGAGCCGTCGTTTCGGGCCCCGTCGGCTTCGAAGGCCGAACGAAAGTATTATGCACGGACCAGCCAAAGTTTCGCCGGTATGCTGCGTGCGTCGTTTCCATCAAGAATTGTAAATTGTCGAGCTGATGGAGAAAGGACGCGAATCAATTGGGCCCCCCCTTCTCGCCAAAACGAGAAAACAAGCAAACAAAGCTCCTCCGCCCCATCGGCCTTGAACCAGAGCGAAAGCGAAGTGGCAACCATCGCTTTGTCGTTCGTCGTGACAATGTCCCATGCTGCTGCCGAGCTGCTGGGGGCGATCGATCGCGACAATTTCCCGTTCTGCTGACAAGCTTGGCGGGGGGCCCGATTGCCTCGATCCTCTATCGGACCACTCCGTCGCTCCGTATCGAGATCCGACCGTATAACGCAATCGAAACCTGGCTATTTTCGCAAGTATACTTCGATTGCTAGAGGGTTCATCACATTGGATCAAAGAGTGTAATCCCATCGCTCCATAAGTCCTGCCTCAGCTCCACGCCGTTCGCTGCCACCGATGGGAGTTTCAATGAATCTTGAGCCGGGGAGCAGCATCATCGATCATAATTGAAGCACATGCATTGCATGTTGTCCATTTAATATATATATATATATATATATATATATATATATATATATGAAGGGCTACAATTATTTCTAGGGCTTTTTTTGTCAATATTAGGCGGATGTATTGAAAAGTGGGGAAGCTCTGTTACTTCAAATTCTTCTTCGGCCGTCGGTGAAAAAACTGAAAAAACGAGAGATTTTGAAAGGCCCTCTTGGAGTTCATTGGAGTTGGCTTTAGCCCCATGCACGATTCAGAACCTCATATTGCATTCGCATACTGATTACTAGCTACACGTTCGCTCCCAATACCAAAAACAAACCTCTTCGAATAATTTAGTGGAGTCGATCCGGTTATGCGAATCCTATAACGTCTGACGAAATTCTGCTCGAGTATTGCCTTGTCCGCAACGTAATCTCCCTTTAAATCGCTTGTCCAAATTCTTTTTTCGCGTGCTTTTCCTCCTTTTTCGCGCGATTAAATCAAACATATTTCGATAGGGAAGAGTGAGAGAATCACTTTCGTGTGGATTGAGAGGAGGGGGCAGATCTAACAAGAAACGGAACGAATCTGCAGATTCAAAATTATACTTATTTGGGAAAAGCCACAAAAGAAAATCCAAATTTTTCTCGCTATGACACATTTACCTTGAACTTTTTACGTGACGTCAAAAACCTCCCAAACTATATCTACTGTGACACATTTACTCTAAATTTTTTTTTGATATAAAAAATCCCAAGCTTATATTTATGTTTTCAGCCAAGACAAACGTCCCTTTTATTTCAATCGAGTCACGTGGACGTCGTGTCAACACTGTCTGCTTTTCTGGAATTCATGTAGACAGATTTTTAACCGTTCTCATCGACAGAATTTTGACGGAGAGTAAATGTATCATCTATATATATACAAATTTAAGATTTTTTGTGTCACGGAAAAAAATTCATGGCAAATATGTCACAACGTTGTATAGTTTGAAAAAAAAAAAGAAATTGTGGCTTTTTTTGCCCTAGCTATTTCAACACGAAAGTAAAACGGAGCCCGTTCCAATCTTTGACCGAGAGAGAACGAGGAGGGTCAGCTCTCGACGACTTCCGGTCGCCCACCACGCACAATCAAAGGGACGTTAGGTACGCTAAAGGACAGGCACAGGCAAAAAAAAATCCCCCTGATTTGCTCCGGCATCAACACGGTTATCGTCGATTTCAATCATCAAATCGACGTAACGAAAAAAGACAAATATTCTCGATTCGATATGTCATAAAAAAACGAGCGACAAAAGTGCCATCCTTATTCTAACCATTACGCTGAGAAAGGAAAAAAGAAAAAGCCGAAAAATAAGCAAAATTTGATGGTGAGAGGAGAGCTTGCTTTCGACTCTAATTCAATTTAATTGCAAAGAAAATTCGTTCGCGCGGAAGCCTCGGGTAAAAAAAAAAATGACGAAACGAATTGCTCGGCGCGAAAAGAGAAATGAAATGGTAAGAAGCTTTTGAAATAGATAACACCGGGACGGATACGGTATGGATGCTAAAGCCGGTATCGATTGGACACTCGAGTCCTGGAATTTTGGTTTTGTGCCCTTGAACCCTAAAGTTTATTACCGTCAATCGCATAGATCCTTCCGTTAACACCATTTGCTTTTAGCGAATTGAAAAGCCCGAAGCGGCTTTCCTATAACTTAGTTCTTTTTTTTTTCCACGTGATCGTTAATAAGCCAACGGAACTCGTTAGAATTCAAAACGGCGACGTTCGACAAAAAAACGGCCGGATTTCTATTAAAATGCATTACGGAAAAGAAACTTGAAATACTTACGCGGAGCGCGGCAACGGGTTTCGGGAAATGAATCCGCTAATCGAAAGCTCTAGGATCTAATAATATCAAATCGCGCGCGCTTTACAAAAATACGTAGTTTTCACCGGCTGTGCACGATACACGTACATATTCGAGTTCGAAAAAAAAAAAAAAAAAAAAAAAGGACGCCATGCCCTATTAAGAAAAATCAACGGTCTTCCGCGGACAGAGCACGTCTCGGCACATTCATCACGGTACGTGGAAATCCATCCGGTGATGTACTTTGTCCCGGACGAAAATTATCCGACACATAAATTTCCTGCATTCATGGGGGGCGTAAAACGCTTGGGAACGTCACTTTCGAATCCCAACTCATACGTTCAAGGGGTCCCTCTTCATCGATCGACCATCGATGGTCGACGTCCATCGATGGTCGACTTCATCGGGAAGTCCATCTTTTTCAGCTTTGATGTTGGCCTCACGGGTCTCTACGGCCTAGCCGTTGGCTAACTTGCGAGAAAGCACGGGCGGCTGATCTTGGACCGTGGTTCCATTTTCCCTTCGTTCGTTTAGGCGATAATTGCGCGAATGGTGTCCATTTCGTAGCTCCTCGTTGGTCCCCCGAGCCCATAATTAGCGACATAAATGGGCGGTAGATCCATCATAAGTTGCCAAGGACATAATGAAATAAAAAAAAAATTTATAGATGTTTGCCGAGTTAAACCCCCCCCCCCCCCAACTGTCCTCGCGTGGCGTGGTGTTGACTTCCCATTAATTAGTTTTTTGGTTTTTTTTTTTTTGTTGGTGGCAAGAGGGTATCTTCGATTGGACTCCTTTTAATGGGGTAGCGAGATCTACACTCGAGAACGTAAAAATATATATTAAAAAAAAAGAGATTATTCGCAGCATAATGACTCTATGTAAATTTGTGTGCTTCGGACCTGATTAAGTTTCGTGGATTTCTTCGTATGCGATTGGCTCGATCCGATAGGACTAAAATAGGCGGCATCGAGTTCATGTACTATCTGCATGCGGTCGATTTGATGCATTGACTTTTCTTGCGCTGCGTGATTGCTGTGTTGAAAACCGAATTATTTCACAGTAAGTGCTCCAAAGACCCCCCGCCAGAACGACCTCTGGTAAAAATAAGTCCATGAAACACTCGATTGATTGCTCCAAATTAATGTCCCCGCGAGAGACACGCAGAGAGAGATGCGAAGGTCAAACGTAAGATGAAGATCCCACTTAGGGTTCGGTAAATTTCACGCTTGAGATGCGATTGCCTGCTCTGATTAATGGTACGTGACCTACCCAACAAAGGTTAAACCGAAAAGTAAATAAATTCATTTCATAATCCGCACGCCGCGGGGTTTCGTAAGTGGGCTCATAAATCACCCCCTCCTTCGCCCAGCTGAACATGATATAATAAAAAGACCGCTAGTATCGTTTACGAAAATGAATTATCGATAAATATTTTTTATCGCCTATGAAAATTTTTTATACGGAAATTATTTTTGGTAATGAAAGTATTTTCTATCGACTGATTACTTTTATATATATATCCTTTGGCCACACATAAAGGTCCACTAAATCAGGAGATTATCTCTTTTGAATTTTAGAGTAAGGAACGGAGCGAAAGGGGGGAGTTGCTATCTTTGGTAATTCCCGAGCTGTGCTTTTTCCATTTTGGTTCCCACTTTTCTCGTTCAAGAGAAGTCGCAACTAGAAGACGCAGGTAATGTTTCGGCGCCGACACACAACATGCGTGGAAAGCTAATGCATGCCATGCCGCGCCGCGCCATGCCCTGCAAATTATGGCCTCACGATTTCTCGTGACACGAAACAAAAAAAAAATTTTATGTATATACGCAAAATGTCAAAAAGTAAGAGATTTCAATTTTTTTTCACGAAAAATACCCAAATGACATTCCCACGTATCGCTACTGACCTTTTTTTTTCTTTTCCTTTTTTTTTTGGGTAATTGAAGCACGAATTTCACACGCTCTTTTGCGTAGTGCGGACGTCACGCATCCGGCATCAAATGGTGAGATTTAAAAAAGTCAAAATTAAAAACCAGAGATGCGGAAGGCCATTAGGTCGGGGGGAAAATGGGAAAGAGGAAGACAATATAGCGGCGAGGCAACCCCACGATGGCAACCTCCGTTTTTTGTTCTTTTTCTCTTGGGTAAGAATTGCAAGGGAGATCGGACAAGTTTTGATCCTTCCGACAAGATCGCGCCCGGTAGCAAACAAGGTACTGCGAAAAACTCCGAAAAGTTTTTTTTTTTCATTTCCCTTTTTTTGGGTAATTATTATGTTGTTTTTTTTTTGGGTGCTTCAACGTGTATGATTTCATGGGGCGGGCCAAAATTTCGCGTGCTCGTTTTGCCGGTCCTCCTCGTCGTATGCGCAAATTATGTAGGGCGGAAGTTTCGAAATAAAGGGAAGTCCGAATTATGCGCGAGTCGCGAAATTTTGATTGAGCAGAGAACGAGAAGTCGCGATCGATCCGAACACGACGCCCATCGAATCGTCTCAGAGCCACTTGCCTCGATTAGATGTAGGTTACTGCTGGACTTGAGTTTGGGACCACCTTAGAAACTGACCCGATTAGGTTTTCTCGGAACTTCAACTCGGCTCTACTAACAGGTAAGCTTTCAGCATGGATTCGAGTCAGAGCTCGAACGCGAACCCCTTAACCAAATTTTAAAAACACCGTCGAGTTGTCTCTTTTTTTTAAAAAGAAGAAAAAATTCATAACCATACGAACCGGAATCAGTTAAGATCAGCAAGAGATTCAATTCCTCCACGATGGCCGCGACTTACTCGATCCGAGCACTTTTTAAACCTCGCCCTCAATCCAATCACGTACGAAAAATCGGATCGCGCGAAGCGGGGGATGAACTTGAAGCCGTCGTGGAACGGGACGGTACCCTTGTCGGTATCCAACCCGCGAATCCAAAATGCCGTGTCGGTCATCGCGGCGAGTTGAATCGAGCGGGTCGGGGGGCGCGAGCATCTTTTTAAGGATTATATAATGACACGGACCGTAAATCGTGTCATCCGCGAGAGGGCGGCGGGGCCCCAACGGAGCAAGAGCCCAAAAGCCACCTGCTGTGGTCCTCCCCCGCGCGTAGGGAGCGACAAGACCACGTCCAGCTCATCCTCCCTCCCCGTCTCCCGCTAAGCTCCACCGTCGCCTCCGACGTTCGTTCGAAAGTCCAACTCCGCGTTCCTCCCTGTTCCCCGTTTTTTCTTTCCCTTAATTATTTATTGAAATAAATCCCGCGTTTCCTCCACCGAACCTAAACCCCTCCCCCCACAAAACCAAAAAAAAAAAAGGAATCCGGTTCCGTGGCAGTAAGGAGACCCGATCCGATTTGTCGTTTTTTTTATAACATTAATCTAATTTAACGAAAATTAACGAATGGCAAATTTATTATACGTGTATCGATTTGGAGTTTTTTGTAGTCAAAAGATTAATTCGAGATTTTTCGCGATGTCAATTTTTTTTTTTTACGGCTTCGTCGCGGCAACGGGAGCCGATCCAGCGCGGCACGCCCCCAGCGGCCCGGACGTCCGAACCGGTTCACCGATGCGCGGGGGGGCGGCGGTGGGGGCCACCGCCTGTGCCCCACGTGGCGAGCGCCTTGCTGTCTTTTTATTTTTTTCTTGCGGGGGGCTCGGGATGGGCCCCACGTTTTCCAACCCCCACCCCGACCCACCCCGCTCGCGTTTGACCTCTCAGGCCAGCGGGGCTGGCTGGTCTCTCTCCCCCTACTCCTACGTTAGTAACCTCGAAGCATAAAAGGTTGACCCTTGCTCGCATGTGGCCCGCCTCGTTTCCTGCGTAACGTGTAAAAGGCCCGCGTGAAAAAAATCGTCCCGCATTAAATTAGCATCAGGAAAAAAGAAATTCATGTCGGATCAAAGTGAATATCGAGTAAAGCAAGGCACGCTACTGTTTTTTAAGAGCTCGCCACATCGCTTTTTGTTTTCTTTTTTTGCAGATCCATTTATCGGTTGGATCGTATTACTACGAAATAGCCCGATTTTGAAAAAAAAGTGATATATACACGTTACGCGATCGCGAGGGTTAATTATCACGAAAAACGCTTAACTGATATATCCGTGATAAATTTACCCCAACCTAATTTCGTGACCGTAAAAAATCTCACACTGATGCACTCGTGACAAATTTAGCCGTTAATTTTTATTAAATTAAATTAATAACACGGGAAAATACTAACCGGTATATCTTTTGACAAATGGAGGGTGAAACCACAAAATGATCAGCAATTCGATGGTAAAACTTAACGGAAACTAACGAAGGGTAAATTTATAAAAAATGTACCACGTTAGGATTTAACTTAAGGTAGATTTATTATAGATATATTAATTTGAAATTTTTCGCGACATTAATCTCTTTTTGTAATAGTTACTTAATAAGTATTGACCGAGGCTTCATTCAACGCAATCGATCTCGTTACATTTTAATTCTAATTAAATGTGGGAAAACCCCCCTGCCCTGCTGCACGCCAGCATTGAATAGGGTCAACCGAAAGTTTGAATTTTTTCAAAGCATTTTATTCCTCCGCAACTTCACTCCATTGTGTCACCGGCCCGAGCCCTTTTCGTTCTGTTCGTGGGAACGAAAAGAAAGGAAGGGCATTTAACCTTTGCGCGTCTATAACCGACTTCGATGCGCATTCTTTTTTGAAGTCGCGCGGTGTCGATCCAACACATTCCGCGGCTCGTTTTACGACGTCATTTGATTCCGTCCCCCCGGATTCCATGAAAATCGATCCCCCCACCCACACTTTTATTTTAATTTATTTTTAAAAAAATCCCTTTTAATTATATCGATAAAAGCATAGGGGGTAATAAAATATTACTTTTTTGGGGGGGGGGGGGGGGGGCGGGGGGGTCTGCTTTATGAATTCCCGAATCGACGTAGCACCAGAATGCCGGGACATGATGAGGGTTTGGCGATTCGGGTCGAAACTCTGTCTCCGGCGCGATGATTGCATCTTTACGAGTGCCAGAAAGGTCAATTGAGGGTCGGAAACCGTTCTTTACAGCCTGCATCGTTCATCGCCAGACGAACAGAAGGATGCGTCCCGTCCGGTCCGTCCGTCGTCCCCTGCCGATCGAGAAACCTCCGAGGAAAATCGAAAAGGATAAAGACGCTGGACCGTGGAGCTTGTTTTGAATTTGTCGTTGTCTGTCGATGAAGAGATGATGTGCGGTCTTCCGAAGCGGTCCGGGCTCCAGAGGATAAGCTTACAAATTTTTTTTTATCTTCTTTTGATGCGGAACTCAGAGGCATGTCATTGGGTTTTTTTTTTTTTTAATCTTTTGTTTTCGTTTGCCATATCTTTCCATCGAAATTTTTTTTCATCCGGATGAAATTTGAACTCGAATTGAGATTATTCTCTCTCGATGACGTGAATGTACAAGATCATAAAATCGTCCGAGGGATACCTAGAAAGATCCAAAATAATATGATTGATCCGAAATAATCGCGGTGCATTTTCGTAATCCCCTTTCGATGTATTATCTTTCGGATCGCATAGAGATAGGGTTATCTCCTTCTTTGTCGAAAGAAAAGAATGATTAAAACGTTCTCTAATTCTGTTCGATTGAATTCAAATTGAAATATTTGGACTGTTGCGGATAGATTAGGAAAGAACCCGTTCGATACCATCACATGAAGATCGCGACTGCAGTCTTTAATGGGTTTACCCACCCAAAATTTTCACTCGCAGGAGTTAAAGAAGCGAACTCAAATCCAGAGATAGAGAGAGAGAGAGAGAGAGAGAGAGGGGTGTGTTCACCTTCGCCGTCATTATTATAGTGTTTCTACTTCTTCTTTTTTTTTTACAGCGAACGACGATGGAATAGAATACTATTTTCAGGGCCTTCACGAGCTGTGTCGCGACAGGGCGACTGCTTACAAAATCTCCTTCCGCACTCTCGCCCGTCGTCCCACTCTCTTTCCCCCCCCAACCCCACACACCACACTTGCTCGGTCACACCTCCACCTCCACCTCCACACCTCCCTCCCCATCTGCGCGAGAGAGAGAGAGAGAGAGAGAGAGAGAGAGAGAAGCCAGAGTGAATCTGTCGAGAGCAATCGCAACCGGGGAATTTTGCAGTCGGGCATGAGCGAGTAGTCCATCCGGACGATTTCGGTGCTGCATTCGGCGGCGATTTGCAGATGAAGGAGCTTCGCCCTTGTCCTGTGCTGGGTCGTCGAGTGAGCTGCTAATCTTGTACGAGCAGGTCTCTCTCTCTCTCTCTCTCTCTCTCTCTCTCCGCGTTCTTTTTCGCTTTTTCCCTTTCTGGGTTGCTGTTTTGAGCTTTTTTGGGGTGGGGGGAGGTACGAACTTTCGGTTTCGGCGGACGCGAGCTTTGTTCCCCCGCCCCCGTGAAATCGAGCTCGTAACGAGCTCGCCGCAAGCGAATTCCTCCGGTTTGTCTGCTTTTCTTTTTCTTCCCTTTTGATGGATGGAGAGATTCTGCTATTGGGTAGTCTCCAATCCGTGAGTGCATTTGCTTTTCTTTTCTGGTTTCTTGATTTTTATCTCGGTTTCTGTTGGTTGGTCTCTATCCTTATCCGAATTTTTTTTTTGAGCTGCTTCCTCGTATGCCTTGGATTTTGCTGTTAGCTTGTGCTCTGTAAGGAAACACTGTGCCCTGCCTCGTGCATGGATCTAAGCTTACCGCTGTCTTTGACACCGATCCGGTGGTTCCCCTGATTGCGGCACGCGCTCTCTGGCCGTGTCCAGCCAACCCAATGGACTTCTTGATTGATCCATCTGCATTTGGTTTCTTGGTCCCGTTGGGTCATTGCTTCTCGGTGTTGTGCTTCTTTCTCTCGATGCGTCTTGCTTGAGTGAAGTGGGGCTCGAGTTCATCTCGCTGAAAAAGGTTACTATTTTTCCGTTCAGATTCATCCGCCAAAGAATCGGGTGAGAAATGTCGAGGCCGCTGCATAGAGGGAGTTCCGGGGCGCGGATCTCCGGTGGCAGCCAAGATTTTTGGGATCCTCAGATGAAGGACAGAAGTGAAAAGGAAGATTTGAGCAGAAGAGATTCTTCTGACCAGAGCTACCCGCCGCAAAAGTTCGCGTCTCAGTTGCTTCACCCGAGTAACTCCCCTTCTAAGTTCACTAATCTCGAGAATGGCTTCGCGTCCGATGCCTGCTCTGCCGGTAGTCCTAGGAAGCGAAACCATTTGATTATGCTCGCTCTGAGATCCAGTCTTTTCCTGATTGTAATTCTTGCTGTTACCGGATCGCTTTGGTGGACGATATCCATTTCGACCTCTTCCAGAGTCCACATAAACCAGCACTACAAGGATCTCCACGCTCGAGTTCTTTCGGATTTGTGGGACATAGGGGAGCTCTCTCTTGGGCCGACAAAGTTGAGAGAATTGGAAGCTTGTCCTGATGAGTTTGAGAATTATGTTCCATGCTATAATGTTTCAGAAAATGTTGATCTGGGCTATTCGGATGGTAATGAGTTTGAGCGACATTGTGGGCATTCTGTCAAACAACATTGTTTGGTCGTTCCACCTACAAATTACAAAATCCCTTTGAGGTGGCCCACGGGGAAAGATATTATCTGGGTTGCAAATGTTAAAATTACTGCCCAGCAGGTACTCTCTTCGGGGAGCTTGACCAAGAGGTATGTGGACATGCTAATAATATCACTAGTTATATCACACTTCTATTTCCCTTCATACGATTAATACCACTTCCGTTGCCTTTCTAGGATGATGATGCTGGAGGAAGAGCAGATTTCTTTCCGTTCAGCTTCTCTCATGTTTGATGGCGTGGAAGACTATGCTCAACAAATAGCGAAAATGATTGGTCTTAGCAATGAATATGAACTTACAAAAGCTGGGGTAAGTGGAGATATTACTCATCCATTGATTATTAGTCCCACCTGTGTCGGTGCTTGTGTTTTCTATTGTTTCCTTTTACCTCCTATGGATACTGGTGCCACTTGTTATCATGTTTCATGCTCTCCACTTTCGGTTGGATGACAGTAATGTTATATGCATGAATCTGAATTCGAGATATTCAGCACTTCTGGCCAAAGTCATCTTCCTCGTGATGCAATTTCATTGCAGCTAAATCAAAGTGTAACTGGCCCTGAGATGAGTGAATCCATGTGTACTAATAGGAAATATTCATCTTCTAGTTTCTTCCTGTTTCTTCTCATGGTAAAAGGAACTTTCTCTTGCACCGCGTGCCGGCACTACTATTAGTTGGATATCTGAAATTGTAGTTAGTCATTAGTCTCGTGTAAAAAGATGACATACCATATGCTGATTGAGAATTTTCATATTTAAGTTCTGAAAGCTTTGACTTGTACATCTTACTTTTTGTTTAGTCGCTATATGTTGTTGAGAGCACGTTGATCATATATATTCACTTGCTGGTACTTCTCTTTAAGCTTCTCCTTGTGTTGGTTTGCAGGTTAGAACAATCTTGGATATAGGATGTGGTTATGGTAGTTTTGGAGCCCATCTCTTCTCCAAACAACTCTTGACTTTGTGCATTGCAAACCATGAGACTTCTGGAAGTCAGGTTCAACTGACCCTTGAAAGGGGTCTTCCAGCAATGATCAGTTCATTTAACTCAACCCAGTTGCCGTACCCTTCTCTTTCATTTGACATGCTGCATTGCTTGAGATGTGGGATTGATTGGGACCAGAAAGGTGCCTCTTGCCACTTTTGTTAAAGCATAGTCTACTCGTACAGCGTGCTTCACATGAAACATCTGTCTAACAAGTATGATTTACATATAATGAATAAATTTGCGGATTACTCTTGGAAGAGTGTTCGAGAAAACGGGGATCTTATTTATTACTCTGCCTACTAGGGTAAAAAAGCATCTCTATAAGTTTCTTTGAGGTTCTCGCACAAATACCAGATTAAATGCAATGACGTTATTTTTTTGCTTTATTGTTTCGACATCCTTTGAGCTCTGTGTAATATCCAGGATAGGTCCATGAAAAGGTTGGACCTTAGATCCACCCTCAAGGAAGTTTTAATAAAATCAATAATAGAAGTTATGTCATATAAACTGTGCGACTTTTGTTCCTTAATGCAAAGTCATGATACTTCCTGATTGGATTATAAATGGAAGAAAGTCACAGCCAGATACCATTTTTGGTTTCTATATTGATCCTCTAGTGGCTTCGATGTTGATTTGGAGCAATATGTATGGGTCGAGTAGTTTTTCTCATATGAATACTTTAAATTAATTTAAGCAAGTCATTAGGACTGGTTTTTGCATTTTACTGACCATTTAGATATTCGGGTCGTGTTGAGGTGATGCAGTCATGTATACTTCTGTTCATTCGACTATTATTTCTACAAGGAGATCATCAAATGCCACAGAAATGTGGACAAACTTCAGCTACCGATGCTTTTTGTGTGAACTTATTACGAGCCAAAGATAGAATAATTTTAAGTTTCCCAAACAGGTTTACGATAGCATTAATGTCTTGATTGGCAAGGTAGTCCAGATAGCTTTCTCTTGCAATCAGAATATCTTGATGTGGTTTAGATGTTGGAATTAAAACGAAAACTCACTCATTTCCTGTTACTATGGTTGCTATACTCTTATCATTTGTATTCCTCCTCTTTCTGCAGATGGAGAGTATCTGTTGGAAGCAGATCGAGTTCTTAAACCTGGTGGGTATTTTGTCTGGACTTCCCCGATTACAAATGCTCATGGGAATAGTCGTATTAAAGTATATAAGAAACGGTGGGAGTTCATTCACGATTTTGCTGAAAGTCTGTGCTGGGAGTTGTTATCACAACAAGATGAAACTGTTGTATGGAAAAAGACTAGCAAAACACATTGTTATGGTTCCAGGTAAGGCAATCTTCATGGATGTTTAAATTGGTGTTTGTAACATCTGTTGCTTGCAAACCCCAAATATTTGCATATAGATTTCTGGCACATTAAGATGTTCCTAGCCCTCTAATGCTTAAATAAACAGGAACCCTGGTTTGGGCCCTCCAATTTGCGGTAAAGCCCAAGATGTAGAATCTCCTTCCCACCGCCCACTTCAAGGGTGTATTGGGGGAACAAGAAGCAAGCGATGGATCCCTATAGAAGAAAAGACAACTTGGCCTTCCAGGGCTAATTTGAATGCGACTGAACTTAAGCTTTATGGTAATTTTCGCATTTCTCAGGACTGTAATTTCAGCATTTTTTGTTATTGCATCAAGTCATAAATGATGATGAGAACATCTGTAAATGCATAATTTCAGGTCTGCATCCAGAAGACTTTGCTGAGGACAGAGACAACTGGAAAGCAGCTATCCGTGAATTTTGGTCTCTCCTGTCGCCATTGATATTCTCGGATCATCCTAAAAGGCCTGGAGATGAAGATCCCTCGCCACCGTATAACATGGTTCGCAATGTACTAGACATGAATGCCCATTTTGGTGGTTTTAATGCAGCATTGCTTGAAGCAGGAAAATTTGTGTGGGTCATGAATGTGGTCCCAATTGGTGCTCCCAACTACCTGCCAATGATTCTTGACAGAGGTCTTGTTGGTGTGCGGCATGATTGGTAATTTGACCTCTTTCTTCTAGCCTCATTTCCTGTTATGTTTAAGGAAATTTTAATCCCAAGGACAATATTCTTGTCTAGCTTAGGATTCTATCTGAATTGGTGGGAGAAGAAGACTTTTTTCATAGCTATACATTAATATCATACATTTTGAAGAAGATGACATTTTAGAATTCGTAAACATCATACATTCTTTTGCATTTTTAGCCAACTAAAGATCAGACATTGAAATCTTGAAAATGGCAAGAAAATCTTGGATCCAGTAGACCATGCGTTCTGGCAACGTATCACTGAAGCAGGATTTCAGAGTCTTATGCAGTGAAGCCCATCAATCTTCGCTTGCAGTACGAGTTGTGAGTATTCAGTTGTGGGGCTAGAAGAAAAAATAAGTAGAATGCCAGTTTGTTTGGAAAATCTAACACTGAATATAACTGTTGTTTGCCCGAAAGAAAAAGAGTATAAGTTGTCAATTGTAGAGCAGAATGTGAAAGTATGTCTTGGCACTATGAACAATGCATAGCACTGATTATCTGTACAGCACTACTTATTAACTCACAGGCAAAATTTTGTATACATGCTTTGCAAGTTTACGTATTCTCATCAGTTGATTTTGCACTTCCCTCACAGGTGTGAAGGATTTCCAACATACCCCAGAACCTATGATATGGTTCATGCATCAGGACTTCTCTCCCTAGAAAATAGCCAGAATCGCAGATGCTCAATGCTTGATCTTTTTACTGAGATCGACCGAATACTTCGTCCTGAGGTACCACCTTAATGGATTTCTCTCTCTCTCTCTCTCTCTCCCCCCAAACAGATTTCTCTCTCGGTCCTTTCTTTTGCTGATTCTGGCTGGTCTACTCTATCAAAATGAATAAATGAGATTTAGGTTGAATAGGCAGTTCTTAAAACGTGTGTGGCAGAATGGCTGCTTGGAAATATCTTGGTCTAGTTTTGTTTCATCTGTCTTGAATTCATGTCAAGCACGAGAAACTATTGTGCCACTGCAAATAGGTATATACATGCAGCATAGCATGGGGGGTGGAGAATTTTACATCTCAGGAGGTATCGTGAAAGTTACTAGATATGATTTTTTCGGCCATCTGGCGGACACCATCTCAAGATGTGCATACTTTGTTGGCAACGAATGTGCTCATGAGCCGTGAATCTGCTTGTTTCCTCAATTCTTTTCTGTTTTATTGGTTGGTGCAGGGTTGGGTGATATTCCGCGATACAACATCCCTTATAGAGTCGGTGAGAGCTCTGTCTGCACAATTCAAGTGGGACGCACGAGTTATAGGAGTCGAGAGCAACACTGATGAGAAACTCCTCATCTGCCAGAAACCATTTTTGAAGAAGCCGTCGAGCTAGTTATACTCCACGCTGGAACACATGAAAGTTTGGATCAGATTGGATCAAACATTCGTTGGCTTCAGTTTCTTAATTTCATACATACAGCTATTCTATGAAGGACAACTAGCCGTTCCAAACGAAGACAAGATAGCCCAAAAAGGTAATAGGAAACAGGTGAATCTTTGGTGGAAACCAAACCCACAACACAACTCCTACGGAGCCTAAGGCGGACGTAGGGACTTGTAATTATGCCATTGAGGCGCTCCACAGTTGAGAAATATAGGTTTCAATTCTTTATGATGATGTCTCATTGTAACTATACTAAGACAAGAGGTTGATTAAGATTTGCATAGATAATCAGAAGAATAAAGCAAGTGCCTTTTTGCTGTAAAATGCACCCGAGGGATTCTACCCCTATTCAATTTCTCATTTTTGAATGTTCTCTGTCTGCCTTTTATGCCAAAAGAGCCAGTTCGTCAGGTCGGGCCATCTTACATGGCCTTATAAGCTGGTTGCGGTTCATGTTCACATGTCTAGACTCCAGCCAAAAAAAGACAAGGTGGGTTCTCCTTCCTTACAAGGCTTAATTTGTGCTGCACATAGGGAATCCTTCATTTACTCAAATGGATTTTAGTTTGAACTGACAAGAGGAAGAGAGTCATCACTCGACAGAGGAAATGACTGCACATCGCGCATTTGTGTTAGTGGTGTGCAAAAGTACCAGATCGGATCGGTCTGGCTTTCGGTTCTAATAAATTGGAATTAGTGAGTATTGGTCCGGTTTTGGGGATGGAACTGCCAATCGGACCACTCGAACCGGACCGAGAGAGACAGAAAGTCAATCCATTTCTATGAATCTATAAATGCAAGCAAAGCTTCCCTCCTTCTCTCTTCCTCCTCTCACTTCAGCTTTTGAGCGCTCTCTCTCTTGGCTATAAGAGAGCTCTCGCATCTTCACACTCCCAATCATTATAGTAGCTGGCCTGGTAGGAGTGCGAGATTTTTGCTCAAATAGAGCTCCGATTCCTTCGCGGGAAGTAGTAGCAGATCCGCGACCGAAGTCGAAACCTCTGAGGTCGATGAGCATTTGTATCGGCCTTCCTTGTCCTCTGTAAATTGGAGAAGTAAGTCTACCTCCTCTTTGTTCTGTTTCGCCATTCCCAGCCTCTCAGGATATGGCCGGTTCCATTGACCCACCCGAAATTCAGATCGAATCACTACTTCAGTTTTCAAGTGGGTCCAGAAACTAACGGACGATTTTTTATTATAGGGTTTGTGGGGCCAATCCTTAGTGGGCAATTTCCAATGTCAAGATGAAAACCGGCCTACCCGAAAATCGATCCTAATTTGTGTTTCCTTATCAAAGATTTTATTCCAGAATAAGTAGCCTAACAAAGACGGGTCAGTCTATATTGTAGCTCGAAGAAGCATCCCCAACGTTACTACTTCCATGGCATGGCGCGTCATCTTCTTCTTCAAAACCCCGGCGCCCAAACCCTCCCCGCTCCGAAACCCTAGCCTCTGCAACCTCCTCGCTTCCCCGTTCTCCACCTCCTTCCTCAAGACCAAGCTCCCCAAATCCCTCCGCAAGAAGCGCAAGAAGAAGGACTCCCCTCGGACCACCCCCGTCCAGACCCTCCCCAACCGCAACCCCCACTTCGAGTCCATCGTCGACCGCGACGCCCGCTTCCGGTTCCTCGCCCGGTCCAGGGATTTCCTCGCCCGGCAGCCCGAGCGCGTCCTCCGCCTCGACGACGCCGGCAAGCTCCACCGCGAGCTCGGCTTCCCCCGCGGCCGCAAGGTCGTCCGCTCCGTCCAGCGCCACCCCCTCCTGCTCGAGGTCTACCGCCACGCCGACGGCAAGATGTGGCTCGGGTTCACCGCCCTCATGGAGGAGCTGCTCGAGGAGGAGAGGCGGATCGCGGACTCGATGGAGGCCGACCGGGTCGACAAGGTGCGTAGGCTCCTCATGATGTCTGCTGACAAGCGAATTGCGTTGAGTAAGATTCATCACTGCCGGTCCCTGTTCGGGATTCCTGAGGATTTTAGGGATAGGGTTTTGAAGTATCCGGATTATTTTAGGGTGGTCGTGGACGGCGATGGGAGGAGAGTGCTTGAGCTGGTGAATTGGGACCCGCATTTGGCGGTGAGCGAGCTCGAGAGGGAGTTCGTGGCCGATGAAGATGGAGCGAAGAAGGCTTTTCGATTCCCGGTAAAGCATAACAGGGATTTGGATTTGGACGCCGACGATACGAGGAAGCTTAACCTGTTGAACACGCTGCCGCTCGTTTCGCCTTACTCGGACGGGGCGGGTTTGGATTTGTGGACCCTGGAGGCGGAGAAGTATAGGGTGGGCGTGTTGCACGAGTTCTTGAGCTTGACTTTGGAGAAGAGGGCGTCCATACACCACATTGTCGAGTTCAAGGAGGAGTTTAGCTTGACCAAGCATACTTACCAGATGCTCTTGAAGCAGCCCAGGACTTTTTATTTGGCGGGAACGGAGATGAACTGGGTAGTTTTCCTGAAGGATGCTTATGATGAGAGCGGTGTTCTGATCAGGAAAGACCCACAGGTGCTGTTCAACGAGAAGTTATATCAGTATGCTGGAATGACGAATATGGAACCAGGGATGAGGATATAGATGACCGGATGAGGTGTTGTGACAGCTTTGAAATTTTGAGCATCGACCATACGGCGGATGGAGGGCAATTCCTCAATTTGAACATTGGAAGGATGGTAGCAGATGCCATTCCCCTTCTTCCTGTGGCAGTGAGGGCTTTTCACTGTCAAGCTTTTGATTTCATAGTTTATGCCCTTGTAATGTCATTGAGGAAGGTCTTATGGACTGTCTCACAGCGGATGTTCTGTTTAGTGGCAGAGAGATCTCGACAAGTTAAGAATTGGTCATGTAGATGAAGTTCCTTAAAGATTTTCTGGATGCTCACATTTAATGAGGATGTCTTTGGAGGGGTCCACAACAGTGTGGGTGGACGTTGAAGCTTTGAAACACCGCGAGTGCTTCATTGTCAACCTGATCTTTTAGAATGCCGACCTGGTCATTGAATTCACCTGCGGAGCAACTTGTCATCACCTTTCTTCTCTCCAAATTTAAGCTGAGTTCATGGCATTATTTCAGTGAATGATATGGGCTCATCAAGATAATATTTTTCAGATTGACTGCTTCAGTCTCGTACTTCTCGGAATGCAGTTGTGACAACTTAGTGCTTTCATTTAGTTTTTGTCATGAGTTAGCAAACTAACTAAAATCTGTCTTCTCTTTTAGTCAGAGTTACCATATGTGTACAGAGATCCGAAGAGCAAAATGCAGATTGTGCATTAGTTGCATTAGGTCCTTCAATTGTTGCTGCTCGCTGGTGACCTATCTTATTCAGATTGTTAATATAACTCGTTAAATCACTTGGAGGAAGATGAAGTTATTCAGAAAAGGTATGGGGTTCTTCCTTTGCCAATTCCTAACTCTTTCTGGTTTTCGCAGTTCACATGACTCTATGAGGGTTGGTTATGATGTTTGTCACTGTATATTCAACGAAGGATTGTTGTTGGAATGTGGCAAAGATAGCACGATTCACATCTAGAGGTGTATCCCGAAACTGTCTCGTGATATATTTGACAAAAAGCACCTTGCATCGTGTACTTCGTTCAAATAATAAGTTTAGCATATCCTCCCCTATTTAGTTAATGGTTGTAGGTTCCCTCATCCAGCTTGGTTGTGGTTTTATCCTGTGCCTATGTGCTTCGGATTTGGGATCTTTACTGCGGTCTGTACTCTGTAGCTCACTTTTACAGCATTATCCCATTACAAGACTGTAATATGATCAGATCTCCTCAGGTTTCTTGCATCCTGGTAGATGTTTCTTGTTGTGTTATCAGGATTGTTTGGCTGTGAAGGAGGCTCTTCTCGATAGCTCTCATCAAAATGCATATTCACAGATTGATCAGAAATTTCAAACGATCAGTGGTATCGGATGGACTCGAAATGTAAGTAGTTGGAGCACCATTTTAAGTGGCAATGTTAGAAAATTCAAGCACTGAATATCAAGTGCTGATAGTAGAATGAAAAAGTTGTTTGATAGAATTAAAAATTAGTCTCTAAATGAATTGCATAACGCCTTTGTTACTTACTCTATAAAGTTCTAGGGCCGCTACTGTTTAATGGTGCCAAAGTTCAGTGGATTTGAGCTATTAACTTTAAAAAGATGACCTCTCTGGAGAATCTAATGAATCATACACTCAATTCTTTTCGAGAGCCTAACTAGAAGGTTTGTTTTGTAAACCTAGTTAGGTTCTAGTTTGGTTGAGAGCCTAACCAGAAGGTAATCCACCTCTTTTCTATTGGAAAATAGAGAGGTCCTTTTCGTAGTTGTAAAGCGAACAAAGATTAGGAAATTCACTATTATTGGCCGGGTTCTGAGATCAAGGTTAGAGCGTAGCCCAATCAGCCCATAACGTGAATGCTATGCATAAAATTATGAGAGAAGCGCACTGAAAATTTTCTAATTTATCGCGACAGTATAATTGAGTTCCAAAATTTTCAAACAGTGTAATTAAGTTCTAAAATTTGTCAAGTTTGTGCAATTAAGTCTTAAAATTTGTTAACATTTTTTGTTTTTCAAGTTGGATGGAGTTAAATGAAGGATTTGATTGCACTAACTAGATAAGTTTTAAAATTTAATTGCATTTTTGGAAAGTTTTAAGATTTGATTATATTTTCGTGATAAGTTTTGAGACTGTTGGTACATTTATCTCTAAATTTTTTGAGCCGTCATGTGCCCAACGGACTTTATAACTGAAAAGCATGGGCAAATGAGGCTTGGGTCGAACTGTGGACCCGCTGGTGGTTGGATCAATGATCTGGTTCAATTCACAAAAACAATTGTAAAACTAAATTATGTAAAATAAAAGATTGCCTAAACTATCTTTTAAAGTAAAGAGGCATAAAGAAAGATAGCCTTGTACTTTCGTGAAATCTTACTCATTTTTTCCCTCATATATATAATGTGTCCATGGATAAATGCGTTATTTCGAAATTTATCTTATTTCTCATATTTTTCAATATTAATAGTTGGATTTTTTATTTGTCTTACGGTATCTTTATGACTAGATTACAAATCTCTAAATTTCTCTTTGCATAAACATTTATACAATTTGTTCGTATTGTGTCTTTTCGTCAATAATTTCTATTCTTCATGTAATAACTTGATATTTCGTAAATTAAATAATTTTGCTTAATCTTTTGAATATCAATTTCTTATAGGGGTGAGCGGTTCCCGGTCCGGTCCGGTCCCACCCAAGAACCGGGAACCGGACCGGGAGGACCGGTTCCCAATTTTTAGGACCGAGGACCGGACCGGCTAATCCTGGAACCGTGGACCGGACCGGACCGATGGTCCGGTCCGGTCCGGTCCGGTTCCAATTAAACCAATCACTTATTTGAATAAATTGCAACTTTATGTAGTAAAGCTTTTACGGCTAGTATCCAAGGTTGATGCCGGAAGTTCCGGCCCGGAACTTAGCCTAACAAAACTTTGCTGCAGAGGTAATTGGTGAAAGCCTATATATTTAGGCTTTTTATTTTTTCAAAATTTTTAAAAAATAAATAAATCTATATGTTCTGACAAAAAAATAAGTATATATTTATTGGTCCGGTCCGGTTCGGTCCGGTCCGGTCCGGTTCCCACCCTAGAACCGGGAACCGGACCGCCCCGGAACCGGTTCCACTTTTAGGAACCGGGAACCGGACCGTTACTCCCGAGAACCGGACCAAATCTGCCGGTCCGGTCCGGTCCGGTCCGGTCCCGGTTTGGGCGGTCCATTATGCTCACCCCTAATTTCTTATGAGCACGTTGCTAGTAAATGATTAACCAAACGATCCGCCAAAAGCCGTTAATCGATGAGGGTGACAATGATTGACAATGTCAAGTTCGCCCACTCCACGTTATTGGTCGCTGAATAGTATATGCGTATTCCTTGTCAAAGGACGGAAAAAATATTTTTTAATTTTTTTTCATATTTCAATCAAATACCAGAAAATATTATCATTTTCCTGAAAAATAACTTCCCGAGAAATGTAACATTTTATGTGAAGACAAATGGAGCATCACGGAAAATGAATGATTTAGAAATATATTTTCTCAAAACGATTGCTCGTATTGCTCGTAAAAATCGAATGAACGAAGAATATTTTCACCGTCCGTAAAAAAATGCTTTGATACAAATTATTGCTGATGACGAAAATATTCTTTATTAAATGATTATTTCGAGCGATGCAAATAAATCATTTCAAGAAAATATTTTTTTAAATGATTTATTTTCAGCTAAACAAACGGAGTCGGGCCATGTATCAATCCGTGCGCCCAAGCGGGACTCACCAAAACCAAACCGCGGCGCGAGACCAAATCCCACACCTTCCCCAAACGCCCCGAAGACGAGCGAGATAGCGAAGCCATCCCCCTCCTCTCCTCGTCGCTCTCCCGTTCGTTTCTATCTCTATCTCTCCCCCTCTCCCAGGAAAGGAACCCACCAAGAAAAAACAAACACAAGAAAATTCCATCAACGCACACAAGAAGAAGAAAAAAGAAAGAAGCATCAAATACCCATCGTAAAATTTCCAAATTTCGTGAATTTTTCTTCCAATTTCTCTCGTCCCTCTTCCTGGTGGTGGGTAGCTGGACTGGCCATTTGATTCCAACTGGGTCTTCGTCCTTTTTCCTTTTCCTTTTTTTTTTTCCTTTTTTTGTGGTTCTTGGGGGGGTGCGGCGTCGATCGGCTTGAGGGCATCTTTCTGGCCACGGCCATGAGGGTGTGGGCGGTGATGTTGGTGGCGTGGGCCGCCGTCTTGGATCCGGCCGAGGGCTCGCCGGCCGGCGCCGTCTGCGAGCGGGAGTCGCTCGCGGGATCGATCGTGGGGTTTGGGGATTCTCGCTGCTCGTTGGACGGTCGTCGTCGTCGTAGGGAATCTGTCCAGTTCGTGGGTGTTACCGAGGTACTAGATTGGTTCGTGCGTGTTCTTGTTCCTGTTCTTGGTTTTTTTTGTCCTTATTGCTTTCTTGGATGCCTCCTGTTTATTCTTGTTCGTGGAATTGCATAGGCGTTGGTGTGCGTTTTGTGTTCGAAAGGGTAGATTTTTGGGCTGGATTTTTGGTTGGAGGGTTTGGTTGGTTTCTACTGGGTGCGAGTGACAGGGAATGGAGAAATGGGTTCTTTTTCTTTGAACTATATGATCGATGTCCGGTCCAGTGCATGATTAGGCTGAAAAGTATGGCCAGAACTAATCTCAAGTTGGAGAGCATGAGAGATTGACTTTTGTTTCTCGAGTTATGTTATTCAGGTTTTCTTGTTCGGCTAAGCTGAGATTTTGGTCCTCTTTTGGGGGCTTTAATCTGAACTTCTAGGGTTGGTCCGCAGAATAGTGGATTGCCTCCATCTTTTCTTAGCAAGATAATAATTTTCGCCTTTTCCTTTTCCTTTTGGGTAATGGTGGAACAATGTTTATTTTAGCACTTGATTCTTCCAATGAAGCAAAACTAGAATTGCTGTTAAAACGCTTCTTTACTGTCCTATGCATAGACTTTCAAGCTTATGAAGGGTCATATCAAAGTTTGGTTGTTTGATATGAGTGTTGCTTCATGGAAGCATGTATGAGACTGTGCCTGACGAAACTGTATCAAGGGAAAAATATTCGGCAGAAACAAAGTGAAACTCGGGTTTTTGCTTTTCCTGGTAAATACATATTATTAAATTTTGATGAGATTTTTAACTGTATTCTATGAAGGGCGATGAGCTTTCACTGCTAAGGGCACTGAGTATAGTCCACAAGAATAGTGAGGAGTACGTAGCTGTGCTTTTCTATGCATCGTGGTGTCCTTTCTCAAGGGTGATCAGACCACGTTTCTCCCTCTTATCCTCTTTGTATCCCTCCATTGCTCATTTTGCAATTGAAGAATCAGCTGTACGCCCAAGGTTTGTTCTGCCCCTAGTTTTGAGTTAGAGATTCATTATATGGTGTTTGAGAGTAAAGTTGGGTGTAATTTTGCAGCATCCTCTCAAAATATGGTGTCCATGGGTTCCCAATGCTTTTCCTATTGAATTCCACAGTTCGTATATTCTACCATGGCTCTCGGACCGTTGATTCTCTTGTGACTTACTACAATGTTGTCACTGGTATGTACCTCCTGCGTGTCTTGTGCCGGTCCTGTTTTGATTCCTTTTTCATTCTTTTTACTCTGCATTGTGTGAATGATAGCAACTTGTGAGTACTGAGCTAAATAACTATCACTTTGCTATGTCACAAATCAGATTGGTTGAGGTAAAGATCAGCTTTTGATGGATTGAATAATAGGGTATTTTTGCACGTGACCCTTCTGTTCGGGATATATCTGCCTGGTTAAATGTGCCTCTTTTCCTGGTTGCATGTTGTGCATGCCTGTGTGTGTTCACGAAGAGTTGGAGGGGGTTTGAGATTGTGCCTTTTATGAGACATCTTTCTCTTGCTAATTGGCACAAGTATGCTGATTTCATTTTTGCCCTCGACCTCGGGCCAGGCCATCCATTTTATTGTTTCTGGTATTTCATTTGGACTTGCACAATTCCGTCGGAATTGTTATGGCTGCAACTGCATTTTCTTCATTTTTAAAAATAAACATCAGCTGTTGTACATGAATGCTAGGTATGAAGCCTTTGACCTCGGAGTGGCCATCATTGGAAGAAATTAGAACTCTATCAAATTACGAGAAGCATGATACCACTGAGCCGGAAAGCTGCCCATTCTGGTGGGCAAGATCACCTGAGAACATGCTTAGGCATGAAACATATCTGGCTTTGGCGACCGCGTTTGTGCTCTTGAGATTGCTGTACTTCCTCTATCCGACTCTCGCCATATGTGTTCAGTGGGCATGGAGTAGGCACATCCAAAATATGGGTTTGCTGAGCACGTTAGGCCTTTTCCTGGCTTATCTTAAGCAGGCGACGCAGCTTTCAAAATCTATTAAAGAACCACGCAAGAGAAGCAATTTACAGGAAGGAGCGAGGAATGCTGGTGTCTGGGCTTCCAAATCCCTTGCTACCGTTTCGATCGGGGATGCAAGCACGAGCAGGAGTCACTGATCATTTTGCAAATGACGATGCTATTCAAGACTTCAGGTATGAAAAGTCACCCGCGAGAACTCGGCAGCAGAACCTCGTTGCATAACTCATCTTTAGACACAGGCTAAGCATTAAACGTGGACAACTGATAATCTGATGATCGTTTAGATCACTTTGTATTCTTATTTCCGGTCAGATTTGTATATTGATCTCCTTTGGAGGAAGTAGATTCTGAAGCTTCATTGTAGTAAAACATGATCATCATGATTGTTGGAGTAAGGGTCCGTTTGGCAACGTGCCAAACAGTAAAAATTTCTGTTCTTTTGTTCCCAAAAATAGTTTGGCAACAAAAATGCGTTTGGTAAATTTTTTGTTCCCGGGCACATTTTTACAAAAAATTGTGCCCAGAAATAGTTTTGGAAGAGAAATAAGAAGTAAAAAAAAGTTGCTTCTTGTTTCTCGGCACAATTTTGAGAATCAATTTTTTTTCTTTTTTCTTTTTTTTTTCTTATTTCTGTTTTGGTTTTTTTCCTTGGCCATGGCCGGTCGCCGGCTACCGGCGCCAGCGGCCGGTGCCTGTGACCGGCCACAGCCCAGGGCCGGCGAGGGCGTCACGGCCCTCGCAGGCCGCCGGCGGAGGCGAGGGCAAGGGCTGGACCCTCGCCGCCTCGCCGTCGGCCATGGCGAGGGCGGCCTCGCCCAGATCGGGCAAGGCCAAGCCTCGCCGTTGGTCGCAAGGGCGAGGTCGACCTCGCCCAGATCTGGCGAGGCCGACCCTCGCCTCCGCCGGCAGTCGGCGAGGGCCGTGACGCCCTCGCCAGCCATGGGCTGTGGCCGGCGACCGGCCATGGCCAAAGAAGAACAACACAAAAAAGAAAAAAAAATTAAACAATTCAAAATATTATTAAAATATTATTTGGGAACAGAAATTTTGCGTAGTTTCCAAACGCATTTTTATTCTTTTCTACTCTAGGAATAGAAATTTTGGACAGTTATCAAACGCCTTAAAATACTCAGAAATTATTTCCGGGCACAGAATAAAAAAAAATCATTTCTGTTCAGAAATTGTTCCCGGGCACAAAATGGTTCTCATGCGCACCCTAAGCGACTTTTTTTTTGGTATTTGAGTGTTGTGTATACTACAATTGTTGTGCAATAATTTGCATCTCACAGAGTTCTGCTTGGAGTCAGATTTGTTGCATGACACTGATGTCCCGATCTCTTGTGGTCTATGTTCTAGAGTGTCCGACTGAAATGTGGCGCGACTCTTCATAAAATTATGGACATTCTAGTTGACACTGAATTCTGACCAAAAAAAAAAAAAGTTGACACTGAATTAAATTGCCTCTGGTGGATTACTAATAATAAGCCGTGACTAATTGGAAATGAATCGCCACCCTAATCAAGTAATGAGGAAGATGCCTAGCTTTCCACAAGACACTACCGACAGCATTTCAAGTGCATCAGAATATGCAGGTCCAAGGTTGTCCTCTCATTCCCCTGCAGATGCTTCTTTTCATGTGCTTTTGTTGCTTCCTCGTGTCATTTCCTCTAGAGGGCAACTTGACCGACTATCAAGTATTGTTTAGGACTCGCAAGTGATCTCTGCATTTACTTCCTTTGCAGACAAGAAACTTGATTGTCTTATTCGTGGCATATATGTAGAGTAGAAAACACTTTGCTAATGATAATTTGGGATAAAGAATGCCACTGCAATTAAGTTCATGACAGGTGACAGGTCCTCCACCCCACCCCCAACAAAAGGAAATCTCTGACGAGGGCATTCGCGCTGCATTAATCTGCTTCATAGATAAGTCTCTTGATAAGCTTGACATTGAAATGCAAAACCGCAGCATTAAGCCAGGGTACAGCCCCATATGAGTATAGAATCTTCCACAAGGATACAAATAAAGGGTAAGAATGATATCATGAATCTACAGCTAGTCTGTCCTTTAAATGGATCCTACTCCGCGTCTTCATAAGTGACATCTTTCTTCACAACCTGCCACAGCAACAAAATGCCAACATCAACAGAAAGATATGACAGGTCAAGAACCCAAAGAAACAAGGCAGTAGAAAGAGAAAAAGTGGAAGGGCTTTGATATGATTTCATTCCAATCACTACCTAGTTTAACATTATAATTTCATATTATATAGACAGACTAGGATTACTTAGTAGAGGTTTTTCTTCTTGTTTTCAGTGTAGGCATGTGTGGCACGCACACTATTTCTTTGGGGTAGGGGGCAGGCGCTGTATATCCATCCTCCATGACAAAGGTCAGACAAATGTTTCATATAAAATTATTGCTAGTACCACCCTTACATCAACAAAAATCTCCTTTTTCACTCGGAGGATGCATAACATTGGAATGGGAAAAATTATGCAATGAAAAGGCTGCACTAGCAAATATGTTGAAGCTTTACACATCTTGCTGATTGTATGTTACTGGGACGACAGAGGCATGTCATCAAGAGATACACAAAGAAAATCCCAAAGAGAGTCAGCTATGGCATATCCAGAGGTACCTGTGATATGTTTTCTTTGATCTTCTCAATAATTCTTGCATCTAATGCTCTCTCAGCAAGCTCGTACAATATCATACTACCTTCTGGACCAGTAACTTTGTCTTTCTGCAAATATCTAAAGAAGTATCTTAGATTAATGCATATTCTCCTGTTGACTGCACAGAAATTATTCTCCTAAACAATACTCAAACCTTTGCTGGACTAAAGCTTCCAATGCCTGCTTGACATTTCCGAATTCTTGGTGGTTTTCATCGGTTTCATGCAATCCTAGCCG
This sequence comes from Syzygium jambos, assembly GCA_031216235.1. Taxonomy (NCBI): domain Eukaryota; kingdom Viridiplantae; phylum Streptophyta; class Magnoliopsida; order Myrtales; family Myrtaceae; genus Syzygium; species Syzygium jambos. Next base: position 7,761,358 of record CM062225.1, on the reverse strand, counting down.
TCTCAAATGGTGCCATAAATTATCTGCAATATCATTGCCGTATTATTAACCTTGAAATTCTGAAGAAAAAAGTAACATAACAGATTGCAACACTCATTATTTCTCTTCAAATAAGATTGCTGAAGCTGTGTAAACCAATAGCTGAATAGCATCTATTGGACATAGTATTTTGGTGCAGTGACTAGCAGGAGAGCCCCATCCAGAATATCAAAATGATCTCAACTTCGATAAAGGAATGCAGAAAAGAGACTTGGGTTCGGAAAAAAGAGAACGGGTTTCATAATCACACACTTTCATTAATCATTTTAGCACTAAAAAGACATGTTTAGGAATTGGAAAACAAACCTTCTGGGATTTTGCCTCCAGCAAGATGCACGATACTTATCACCACAAAAGTAAAACCAGACAGATGGGCTGTATTTACGTCCTCCACATACCTCCTATATAGTTCAGCAGGTAGCTGACTCATGAGGACATAGGATCTGCTGTCTGCTGAACCTGAGAAAAGACCATGAAATCTGGTCCAGTTATAACTGAGTTAACAGAAAACAAGTTGTCAAAGCAAATAGACCAAAAACAGCAATGCAGAACATGGCTATATCAGTGTCCCATCATGATAAAGACGGATTAAAGTGTTGAATAATCCAAATTCTAAGAAAAACAAAACTCTCCATGTAATTTAATGACTAAATCCATCATGCATTTGCAGCAAGAAATTCAAACTATATAACACAAACTAGCGAAAGATAAAAACTAAATGACACAATTCAATCCCATCAGCGAATTCAAAACGAACCAGTGTTTTTCGTGACAGGATTGCCCTAACCCAAGAGGTGCCTAGTAAGTAAAAGAAAGTTCCAATTCGGCTCTTTCTGTACCCAAATAAATCAGTTCATGAAAGATTACACTGATCATGTACATACGTTGCAGGTAGTGGCCAAACTCAACATCACAAGCATTACCATCTAGATGTTCCTCCTCAGGAAACACACACAAGGGTCCACAACAACAACAAGAAGCAACCAACTTTACTTGATTGAGAAGACCGGGTCTGGTTAGTCGAAGGGCGCGATTTCTGGAGCTCCCTCATCTCGTACCCGAAAACGCTCAAGAGCTTCCCGCGGGCCTCGTTGATGACAAGCGCGGGCAGGTTCCGGTTCCGGTAATTCCTAGTGACCAACTGAGTGAGCTCCTCCCTCTTGATCGGACATCCCGAGTTCTGGTGAGTCTTGAACAGCACATAACGCATCACTTCCCCCACAAGCTTGTCCTTCTCCTGTTTCGACAAGAAACACGAAAATTTACTCGGACACCACACGGCTTCCTCGGACACGAGTAACCCAGAAATCGAAAAAAGAGAGGCGGACAGACAGACAGACAGACAAAACATTACCTCCTTGGAAATGTCGAATTGAGAGAGATCGTATCCGGCACTGGCCATACCGGAGCAAAATCGCGACTTTCCGAAGGAGGGTTTCGGCCGCCGCTGCGCGAACTGATTCTCGAGGGGGGTTTTGAGCTGTGAAGAAGAAATTCAAGATTCGAGTGCGAATGAGAACAGCAACACAGCACGGAGCTGGTTGCAGCTAAGGGGACGACGGAAATCAGCTGATTTTGCTGCTGCTCAAGCGGCGAAGGGGCTAGGGAAATCGGATTTGAATTCGAGCCCTAGCTCCTCCGTCGCAGCGCGGGAAAACGATCATCCGGCGCAGAGAGGCCAACGTGCGTATGCTCAAGAAAGGACCCCGGATCGCCGCCGCAGACCGCCGGCACGAGCGCCGAATCCCGGTGGCCCGACGGCGAGAAACAACCCGCGCCGAGAGAAGTGCGGCAAAGTGATCGCTGGCGCGGTACGTGCGGGCGTCGGAGCTGTTGACCACGCCGCGACGAGAGTCAAAACTGCACCCTCACGGTCGACAAATAAAGGGACGGCTTCGCATAACACTTTTTAACTAGCGTGAGAACTACAAATTCTTAAAAGATGAACCCTACAATAACTTTTGAGTAGTTATAATTTATTTGCTTGCGTTCCAAAATAAGCCATCCATCTCATAGTTAATTGAAGACGGTCACATCCACCGTCGACAAATAAAGGAAAAAATGACAAAAAATATTCATGAATTCTTAATTTATTTAACGTGGTTTTTGAAGCGTAGCTTAACGTGCAACGTAGTTCATAAACTTTAAATTATTTAATATAATCTCCGAACTTTCAATACATATTCAACTTAATTTCCGAATTATATAAAAGTGTTTAATGTTGTCCTTCCGTTAATAAGTCAAAAGTTCACGGAGTACATTAAATAAATTAAAAATTTATGAATTATATTACACATTAAGTTAGAGTTCATAATTCTCATTAAATAATTTAAAAGTTAAGGAGGCTACGTCGAACGTCGAATCAAAATTTATAGATCATTTGTACGGTTCTCCAACGATCAAAAGAGCATGACTAGGCGTTCATCCAACGGTGGGGGCTTCTTCACCTAAAACCCCCCCCAAAAGGCAAACCGCCCAATTCCACAGCCACAGAATCCAAGGCTCGCCGCTAGCCCTCGACGCACGAAAACCACCATCCCGAATCCAACGGCCACGACGTAGTGCAAAAAATTTCCCCCTTTTCATCGCTTTAATTTCCCATTTTTTTTCCGTCGTTTTTTCGCAACCAGAGAACGCCGCCAGAGCTCAAAGAAACAGGCGAGAGAGCACATTTCCGTCACACAGCACGCAGCTCACAGAGGTAGAGAGAGAAGAGAGAGAGAGATGGAGAGGGAGAGAGAGCAGCAGGTCTACTCGGCGAGGCTCGCGGAGCAAGCCGAGCGATACGACGGTCAGCTTCCCTCCTCCTCCTCCTCTTCTCCCGAGCACAATCACGCGCCGCTCGCCATTCGATCCGTTTTCCTCTTTCGCCGAATCTCCCGTGCGCGGGATCGTCCTAGCTTCTCCTGCGGATCGGAGCGCTTCGGCATGTTCCGTTGTGGCTGGAGTTTGTTGCGAATGCGCGAGTTCCGTTTCCGTTCCTTTCTTTGCTTGTGAGGTTGTCGTCGTTGTTGTTCGTCTGCTTTAGGTTTAGGGGCGCGCGCGCGTGCTGGATTTGATGGCGCGTCGTTTCTTCCGGCAGGGGAATCCGGGGCGGCGTCCGTCCGTCCGTCCCCGCCGCGCCGCTAGGGTTAGCTTTTGGCTGATCGAGCGTCGGCCGGCGGCGAGGTTTTTGCGGCCTTTTCGGTTTTTTTTTTTTTTTGAGTCTTCTTCTAGGGTTCTCGTCTCCTCGCCGCCTGACCTGTTGCCTGAAGCAGCCCCCTGCGTGGTTTCTCCGTTTCGTGCGGCGATTCGTCGTCTCGGTTTCGTTTGCGAGCGTTGTTGCCTTGATATGGGATGGAGTGTAATGTGAGGCGAACGGGTTTAGATACCTGCCGAACGGTTATTGATGGGGTTATTATTACTTTGCGAAGGCTACTGCATGTCCTCTTTTAAGATTTTGGTAAGCTCGTGGATTGGGAGGCGTCGGCGAACCCCAACTTCTCTCTGGGATGTTCTTCGTAGACATGCCCTTTTTAAATAGGACAGTTGATCTACTGAATGGCAAAGCAAGAGATGATAACTAGGATTTTATTTTCTCCAGAATGGGGGAATGAGCTCAAGGTTTCAGTTAGATTCAAAACTGCTAGATCCCTCCTTTGCAATATCTTTATTGAGGGATTTCACCAATAAATGTATATGCAATTGTGAGGTCTCTTATTTGTTTCCCCCCCTTTTGTTGCAGAGATGGTTGAGTCGATGAAGCAAGTGGCTAAGCTAGATGTGGAACTGACTGTTGAGGAGCGAAATCTGTTATCCGTTGGGTATAAGAATGTGATTGGTGCGAGAAGGGCATCGTGGCGGATTTTATCTTCCATCGAACAGAAGGAGGAGGCCAAGGGCAACGAGCAGAATGCGAAGAGGATAAAGGACTACAGGCAAAGGGTTGAAGATGAGCTCATGAGGATCTGCAGTGACATTCTCTCAGTCATTGATAAGCATCTTATCCCATCCTCCTCAAGTGGAGAATCAACTGTTTTCTACTATAAGATGTGAGGAATTCTCCATTTAAGCTCCCTCCCCTTTCACGTCTCCATGTCACGTGCTGAAAATGAAGGTCAACTGGGCTGTAACAGCACAGTGAAAACATGGTTTTGATGCATGGAATCAACCAAGCACACACGAGGGAAACCTGGATACGCTGGGGGGAAACATGGGAATAAGTAGATGTATACACATTTATTTATAATTTTTTTTCTTGCCATGTGTAATGCACCGACCCTGTATTGCATGAGCAGAATTGGAAATTTCTGGAGCTAAAAAGGTGACTGATCTTTGGACAGTGGCAAGGATAGTCATTTGCGATTTAATACCTTTTGCCTTCATGTCACAATTTCCGAAGGAAACAGTTATTTCGATTCTTATATTTATCGACACTATGGGTTCGATTATCTATCTTCTGTTTTTAAGGCTGGCAAAGTGTATACTGGGATCCTTCTTCCTAAGTGATAGCTAATGAACCAGATTTTAGAGTTTCCTCCTCATGTTTTCATTGGGTTGTTGACTTGCAGGCTATAAATAGTTTCTTTTTCTTCTAATGTTTATTGTTTCCTAATTTGGCAGGAAAGGTGATTATTATCGTTACCTTGCTGAATTCAAGGCTGGTGATGACCGCAAAGAAGCTGCTGATCAGTCGCTTAAGGCATATGAGGTGGGTGCTCCTCTGTATGGTTCATAAAGTCTGAGGCTCCTGTTGGTTTCATTTGTCTCATTTTTCACTGTTTCCTCGGTTTTTTCCATTTTCCATCCTCTACAAATGAAGTGCCTATTTTTTGGCTCAATATGCAGGCTGCCAGTTCCACTGCTTCAACAGATTTGCCTCCAACTCACCCTATCAGACTTGGACTGGCTTTGAATTTCTCCGTCTTCTATTATGAAATCATGAACTCGCCAGAAAGGTTGATGTGCATGCTTCTTTGAATCTATGTGTTTCTTGGGCATATTTTTGCTGCATGTGCATATGTGATGGCAGGGCTAGCTTCTATATTTGTGGAAGCAATAGTGTGGTAGAAGAAGCATGGGCTTGCACACTCAAAAGAAACAAATTTTAGTTTAGATAACTGAGATCTAATTCTTTGACGGGCAGGGCATGCCATCTGGCCAAACAAGCTTTTGATGAGGCTATTGCGGAACTCGATAGCCTAAATGAAGAGTCCTATAAGGACAGTACTCTCATTATGCAGCTTCTTAGGGACAATCTTACGCTATGGACCTCAGATTTGCCTGAAGAAGGAGGTGAACATCTCTTCAACCCCTCCCTTTGTAGAATGTCGAATTCTTGCAGTCATAAACTGAATAGATTGGCAATACCAACTTTTCTAGATGATATGGCCATATTTAGGTGGCTAAAGAACTGTAACGGTAATTGAGCTGTTAATGATATCAGGAACCACTGCATTTTAAGAGGACTATTTTCTCGGGAGGGGTGTTATTGCTTTGTTAACATGGCAAAAGAATCGATTTTTGAGGACCTGCTTGTCAATTGAATATCCACGACTTTTTGTCGCTTGGACTGTTTTGATGGAGAATATCTTCCTGCAGTCATCCCATTTGCAACATTCTCTCTTTCTTAAATAGTATCCGCAAGATATTCCTGTTCATAGATTTCTATATCCATTTTGCTAGAAAATGGGTTGTTTATAAAACATGTCTCTTCTCAAGCTTTTGATCTGGTACACAAGCATAACATATGTGTTAACCTTTTTTTTTCTGAAATTGACAGGCGAGCAATCTAAAGTTGATGAACCTCAGGCAGAGGTAAGGAAGTCATACACACGCGCAGCTTATCTTTAAATTATACCCTCTTGAAAATTGGGTGCTGCTTTTAGTATATATTTATTTGTCACTTCTCATGTTGGAGGTGACAGCTTTTATTACATGTGTGTGTTTATGCCGCGTCTCTTAAACTTTTATGCAGAGTTAATTGGGCAAAGTAGATGATTCCTGATGATTTCAATTCTTTGGGGGACATTGAGGCTGGCAAGGGCAGGAGTCATGGTCTTATGTGATGGTGCAGTTAGTAGACTGTTGGTCTGTATTTACTTGTTCAACAGAATACTTCTCCATGGTATTGTGTTGTTTGTGCTTGTGACACGATTGAATTCTGCTATCTTTGTTCTTTAAACATGGAGGCCTTTTCTCAGATTGTTTGTATCTGTGGAGTGAATGCCATTGTGAATCCAGAATGGTAAAATATTACATGAGTTGAGTTGAGGAGAATGGAAGATGCCGTCTTGTATACAATTCATAACCGATTCTTTTCCCTGGATCTGTGAGGGATTGCCTCCAGATAAATACACCTTAGGGTCACGAATGGATCATAAACCAAAGAATTGATTCGAATGGCCTGTGGATGTCCTCGGCACAATTAGTCCATGCTTGTGAAGGAGCATCTGTTGTCTTCATCTTCGGATCACTACCATTATCGCTTGTTCTCTTTTCTGTAGTGCGTTTCTCACTTTCAGAATCCGGTGATGAGCTTGCTGGAGGAGGCTGCTGATCAACGAGGAACGTCTTCAACAGCTTGTAGAACTCTTTTCTGTAGTGCGTTTCTCACTTTCAGAATCCTGTGATGAGCTTGCTGGAGGAGGCTGCTGATCAACGAGGAACATCTTCAACAGCTTGCAGAACTCTTTCGGTTTCTCCACGTTGAAGGCGTGTCCTGTATCCTTGACGACCACAACATGCGCATTGTCTCCTATATGCCTACGGTAAGAAAGACTCGGGGGGATCAGCCCGAGACTAAACTTGCAATAGTGTTAGTTGGAGAGAGATTTTGGAGAGATGAAGGGAAAACTTGCTTCTTTAGCCTGTGACCCAGCTGTAATGGAAAGACATGGTCATGCTCTCCCCAGATTATCAACGTGGGCTGCAGTATCAATTGGCACGATTACGTTTATGCAACTTTCTAATGCGCGGGAGCATTAACAAGAGCCCAGAAGGTAAAGACAACAAGGAAAAGGGGAAAGAAGTATAACCTGGGTGATTTTTGGGATTTCAGAGATTTTACGATTCCTTGGGATAGCTCGAACCAAGTCTCTCTTCTCTTCAATGTAATCGGCGCACATCGCCTGTCAATATCCGCGCACGTAAATTTTCAGGCGAAGAAGAACGACAGATCCACGACCCATAGTGAGGTAAGAATCTCAGTTTGCGCAATGCCTTAATCAATATATCTTTAAACAGCATAATATTCCCGTGCTAGTATATCTAGTACGACTGGCTGCTACGCGTGACCTGCCGGCCAGCTGCAACTATCGTCACTGTCCTAATTAAGCTTAGAGCCCACCTACTCGATCGAATATATCACCTATTGGTCGGGCACTGTTCTGTCTTTATCATCGACCGATGCTACTCTAGTGCTCTCCCTCAATAGCAAATGAACACCTTATCCGTCCACCACCAAATTTGGTACCGCAGTAATAAATGGGTCGCACCGTCTCTCGTTAAATAGTGAATTCTACACATGCAAATCGCAATATGGACACTAGATTGATTAGGCACTACCTACAGCTGAAGATCAGATCTACAAAACGAATCCCGCCAATCCATCCACAACCACAACGAAAGAGGAAGACATTGACACGCTAACCGAGTGCTGGTCTTGCATGAGATAAAGAGAGAGAGAGAGAGAGTCTCACATCAATGAAATCGCTGAGCAAGCAAGAAGGAATCAGCCCGAGAGGAGGAGGCCGGGAGAGCGTGTAGCCCATCAACTCCCTGAGCCTCGCCGGCGTATGCGGCACCAGGATCGTCACCGCCTCCTCCAGGTCGCTAACTCTCAGCAATCCCTCCTTCAAGTCTTTCTCCTCTATGCACACGGCGGCGCAGCATATCACCAACCTCTCCACCGCCACCGCCGCCTCCTCATCCATGGACTGCGCAGCCATGCTGTACCCTACGAAACCCCCGTAGCTCAGCCCCACGAGGCTCAGCCGCCGCACCGAATGCGCCTCCATGACCCGCATCAGGCACCGCGCCTAGGAAGGGCTCGTTCGTTACATTTATGGAATCGGATTTTGATAAATTCGAATATGATGAATCTGAAACAATTGCACAATCAAATATACAGCAATCAAACATTCACCCTAAAAGCTAAAGTCTCTAGAAAGGTCGATTATGATTCCACGATCAATCCTTATTTACTCCTCCATCACGATCAATCCTCCCTCTATAGTCCCAAGGCAAAATCAAAGCCTAAACGTGCCTCGTGTCGGTTCCAAGTTATCAAATTTAAACTCCTGCACCCGCAACGTTCTCTAGAACTCTTAAAGACATCTGAATCTTCCCACGACGGGAGGAATGGACGGGGGTCGATGGTATTTACCTGGAAGGCGTCGGAGCGGTCGGGGCGGGAGGTGGAGGAGTCGCCGAAGAAGAGGAGGTCGGGGACGAAGAGGTTGAAGTGAGGGGCGAGGTGGGGGAGGACGTCGGCCCACTGCCAGAGGGCGTTGGCGCCGAGGCCGTGGATGAGGAGGAGGTCGGGCTTGGCCGGGGATCGGGCCTTGGGGACCCAGCAGTGGACGACGGTGCCGCCGCCGTCGCGGAGGTCGGTGAGGGCGGAGCGGAGGCCGGACTTGGCGAATGCCAAGCGGTAGCACCAGTTCCTGGACTCCGTCAGGCTGAAGCACCTGCGGGACATCTGCGACGACGCAGCGTGCGCGCTCTGCTGCTGCTGCTGCTGCTTGTGGCCGGAGGAGAGAGAGAAGTGATTGAAATGTGGAAGAAGAAGAAGAAGAAGACGACAGACATTCTGGAACGTTGTGGTACACGTGGGCAGCCGCGGTGCGTGACGAAGCCGAGAGGTAAATACTACAATAGATAATTCCCTCACAATTATATGTCTTATGTTAAAATAATAGGTCACTTTTTCCTCCTTTTCTGGGTCGTTTTTTTTTAAACTTATTTCTTTACTTAAATGAGTTATAAATGTAGACATCACTCGCTTTTAGTTTTAGTTAAGTTTGCGTATAAATGATATTCATAGCTTGTGACTCGATAATCAGATCAGTGATTCGAGGAAATTTACACGAAAAATATACGGGCCTTGCTTAAACTGGTGTATTGATTGTTTTTGGAAAATCATGCTGAATGTTAAATATGAATTGCTGCTTAAAACCCTATTTATAATCCGTCACATCATATTTCGTCCGATTGATAATTGCACGAGTGACATTCTCCTTCTCGAAAATTTTCCACCTATCGAGTCAATAATGCATTTATGATACATGGCTTAACACTTCTCTTCCCATGTAAGCAGGTACTACACGTGCAATTGTGGATGGAACAGCACTACCGATATAACATTCTAATAGAAATTAGCAAGAGTGTGCTAGGATTCGAACGCTTGATCCGTGTTTTGTTACCATGTCAGAAAAATCGTTTTTTTTTTTTAAATGAAGACGTCAGGAAACAAGCCAATAATATGTGGCCAATAAAATATTTGTAGCATATGACTAGACATAGTTAAGAAGCAGGGGTAAAGATTACTATGGTATTGTTTCATTTCGATGGATTCGGAAATGCGCCGGACACACATTTCTTTTGTTGTTTCAGCTAAATCGAATGCATCTGACTCTTATCTCCTAGATGTGATCCATAAGCAATGACCTAAGCTTTTTTCAATACGCAATTAATCGACCAACTCTATGCATTGATCTCTTCTGTGCCCTCTGGAACAATGCAGAAAGTCATGCCTTGGGGCTGTTGAGTCGGTGAATGGTAGCAATTCAAAGAAGAATTCATGTTAGATCCTTTTCGGCCCCCTCTGGAACAGCAGTTTCCATTATAGATCAGCACTCACCTACCATCACCATCAGCACCCAAACGTAGCAAGTCTCTGCTGAATGGCTAGCCCGAGTAGCTAACAGCGTGGTTTGGATGCGGCGGATTCTGCGTAATAATTGCAATGTCTTCTGCTCACGGGGATTTGCGTGCATCCGAGGAGATTAGTCAAAGCCGAAAAATTCGAATGGCTCGCGTTATCTAGATAAGGGTATTCCAGTGGTCAGCCTGCACAATTCAGATTGCATTGATAACTGCGAAAGTGAAGTTTGGCTTGTTCACCTGTTTCTCTGTTCAGCTCAACCCCACGCAAATATCAACTTGAATTTTTCCATGACATAACACCGTTAAAGTATGGATCTTGCAGACCTCAGCTGTTTATGAGCGACCATTTCAGCCTACCAAAACCGTTGGAAGGACAAGATGTGATGAGAGGGAAGGTGGACAAGTGCGGGTCCTTTAAGGAGCAATCCCAGCTGTAGATTTAAGGAGCCAGGCCCACACTGTCCCCAGGAGAATGCAATCATATTTGGGCATAAGTCAAAGTTCCAATTTAAGCAAAAACTGGTCCGTAGAAGCTACTAACATGCCTTCCGCTGTTAGAATTTCGAGTTGAACACCTCAAGGACCAGTTCTAATCTATCAATGCCTGTCTATCTTCGTGAACATTATACGCCAAGCCTTGAGAGAATTTTGGTACTTTCAGAGCATTGCTGGCTGCAAGCTCTATCAGAATACATTTGATTGAACGAAAATGGGGCACCTCATAACAGTTGAAGTTCGGAGATTGGTTGGATAGATGGTCATGTAATCAGATTGCATCTAAACTTCCACTCCAAAAACGGTTGGATCTGTATTGCTTCCCAGAGTCTTTTTCTTCCCCTCTCCTTTTCAGGCTCGCTGTAAAAGCTCAACTGTAATCTGCAGAGCGATCTCGAATTCATAGCTGCAGTCTGTTTCAAACAATGTAGCTAGAGCAAATGGGAAACCGGTTTTTCAAAAGCTTAAATTATCAGGAAGAGGACCTACAAAGTAAAGATAACCAACAAAGAATAGACAGCATATTCGATTACAGTAAACAACTTGAATTTCAGATTTGGAGGAGGCTTTCCCAATACAAATATGACAATCAGTGGAACATCTATTAGTCCTTCAATCACAAGCAAATACGAGTCTAATCCTCCGGACAAAATCTGTCCTCTTTCCTAGGTTCAGAAATATGCAACAGATTTAAAAAAGAAAAGGAGAGAAATCCTCTGGCACCAGAACCAACTTCACCATAAAATAAAGAATGTAATATACAGCAGAAACCTTTCTGCACCTGCTTGATCCCTTGCCAATTCCGCACCCTTCAAGAGATGGGCAAAAGGAGTTAATTGGGCTGAGAATACGATCCACAATCACTTAAATCAGACCAATCCTTCACAAGCAGTGAAAATCTCTCATCTGTTGGTATGTACTGAAGCTGCCGAGCAGTTTAATACCAGACTGTATCAACCTCTAAATCTGACGACTACACAAGATATATCATCTCGGCTGTCCCTTCTCAAAGCTTCCGCAATCAACTCTTTAGCTGCCTTTTCTGGATCTTTGATCCTTCTAGCAATATCAACTGCCTCTTGATTATTCATCACCTGAATCAACAATGTCCCCGAATCAATAAGAATTTAGCTCTCAACTGATAAGTCAACTCAACGGAGAATTTTCAGGTGTCAACATTGGTAATAATTCTTTGATATCTAATGCATTATTATTTGTAAACTTGCCTTCCAAAGACCATCACTTGCAAGGATTAATACATCCATATTGACATCCACATTGACGATTCTAACGTCAGGGTCCGAGCGTAAATGTGACTTCAGGCTCTTGTCTCCAAAAGCACGAGAAACTGCCAGCTGTCCGTTAACTCTAGGGACATCCCCTGGTAGAGTGAAAATTTAAGCTAAGGATCTCTGCAATATCCAAGCTCATTTGTGCCGTAGAAGAATCATCAAATGTAAAAAGGTACCACTTTATTCAGTTGCAATTTAACAAGGAAAATATAAGAGAGATCAAAATAAGACAAGTGCTTGCAAGACATGAGCCGGATCCCTTTGCATTGTCGATTACGCATGATTCACACACATTCGACACTCATATGATCACATGACAATCGAAACTGTTGATAAGACCATTTCACTCTACTTATTTCATAATGATGAATACTACAATCTCCAAACTCAAATTCGATGATGTAGATGTGGTTCCATTCATCATGCTTTCAAGTCCAATGAAAAATAGATTGTCAAGCACTGCTATCAATGTGACTGAGTAACATCCAGATGGAATATAAAGGCTTGACGCTTACACTTATCCCAATATCACAAACCTATGACATTACTGCTATAGTCTCTCTTTTTTAGATACATGCCACTGTACATCTTATGCTCAATAACTAGCTATTCCAAGTTACCTAAATCAATACCGAAGGTCAAAACTTATAGCAAACTACAAATAGGAAACACGGAAAAGGCACAACATAAATTCGATTATCAAAACAAGGCAGCTAGATCCATTATGCTATTAGTCTTTATTTGTGAAGTGCATGGCCCGCAGTAGCCATGCTCAGAAAATAGTCCTTCAACCGCAGTGGGTGTCTCTAGCAATAAAGCTGTCAGCAGAAGCCAAGAAAATCCCTATTTCAACACAAATCTTCACCGCACATTGGAATAAATACAATTCTTCATCAGACTTATAATTGTGCCGAAAACTTGAATAAGCCATCAGCAGGAGGCCATCAGTATATGTAGAAAGCACCAACTAGAACAGATAGGCTCAGGCAATGTATCAACTTGTGCACTTGCAACTTCGTCTACGCAGTTCATGGATGAAGTATGAAATGCAGCGTGAACAGAGTAGAAAAGTTAAGCAAGTTCCATGGTCGTACAGACACAAATTGAAGCAGCCTAAACCATGAAAGGAAATCATGGATTGATAACTGAGACATCAAGCTATCATGCCAAGTGGCAGAGTAGTCCAAAAGATGTTGAGCCTGGAAGGAAATTAGTCTACACAAACTTACGAGTTAATGGACAGCTTCTAGTTTGGATACCCCAGTACAGTAGGCAGCAAATGTAACTTCTGGCTCTTCACGCATATGCTTAAGATTACAACTACTATAAGTATCTCTCTCATGAAAAATTCCCTATATGCAGTAATAGGATATCATGAATATAGCAAACAGCATGAAGGTCTAGAGCGTGCTTAGAATTGTTGCCAAGCAATTGCTCTCTTTTGTCCTAAAAGCATACGACTGACTCTGTGAAGTGTTGCTGAATCAATATTTGGGTCTCAACTAGTAAGTGAAGATTAAACAGACATAACAGCAGCCTGAGAAACTGGTTGTTTTCTTCATCAGCTCTCTGCAGGCCAAGAGAAACAAGGAGAAAGCAGCACATGCCTAGGGTTGATTGTTATGATATCCCAAAAGAAGAAGTTACCCCCGCATCGTCGTTTACTATTCCATTGTACTCCATTCTAGCTTCGGTTCATGAAGCATGGAAAGACATGCCATCTTCTCATTCTTAGAGAAAAAGGTTCTAGATGAAATTTTCTACAACTCCAAAGAAGCAGACATCTGCTAATTCAAAATGATAAAACAGGAGCCTTCAGAAACTAGGCTCAAGAGATTCAAGTATTTAATTTGTTTTCATTCGTGGAGATTTGAATACTAATTTTTCTTCACAAACTGGGAAAGCTACTAAACATATTAAAGTATTCCTCAGTGCAATCAATAAGGACAGAGTTATTCCTCCTTGAAATAAAAAAACACATTAATTGATTAGGACATTAATAAACACAAATTGATCTTGCATATATCACCCCAATCAAAATCAGCTAGACTAACAACAATCAAAATAACTGTTTCCTATTAGAACCTCACGCGAACTGATTTATATGCACAAATTCCCATGCCTTTTGAATTTGACCAGTCTCAGTAAAGTTTCTTTTGGAACAAGAAGCTCCAGATAGTTTCCTGCTCGAGTTTCATGAGATTTGTAACAGCGCAATTTAGAAATTAGGAGATTTTGCATGGTGGATTCGGTCATGAATACAGCATAAATGCCTTAAATCAAAATATTCTAAGAACCAAGAAGCTAATCATTGAGAGATTTTGAGCCATCAATTGCTTATGAAAGCATCATTTAAGCATACAGGAAAAAAAGCACATCTTGAACCATGAACAGCAAGGTTGCTAGGAGAAACCTGGCATGTTTGAGACAAAGCCACCTCTATGTTCAATGCTCCCTCTTTCTGTACTGGGTTCATGATCAATACTCATCTGTAGAGCTCGACCCCCTCTTGAGAGAACTGCTCGTGAATCTCCAACATTAGCAACCAATAGTCGTTGGCCATTTATCAGTATTGCCGTCACAGCAGTCGAACCACCATGTCCCAAGTCAGAACTACTGGAGAGAATCGCCTCGTCTGTCTTCTCATAAGCTTTCGAAATAGACTTATTAGGGTCGACCCAGAACTCTTCCTGTAAGGTCGATGTTGAACAAGTAAAAGAACTAAGGATTGTGAGTGTGAAATAGCAAGAAACACGTAATATTAATCCTATTAGAGTCTGATCACTACAACCCACCTCCTTTAAGATGTTGGAAAACAAATGCTTTTGCAGGTACATGGGGACCTTGTCCCCCAAATGGCCATCATATATAGCAAAAAGCCCCAACTCATGCCCTTTCTTTTGCATGAACTTGGCAACATGATAGTCCTCCATGGGATGATTGGCTTTCCCTTTTACTAGGCTGAAACCATACTTGATCAGCCCTTCAATGTTTCTTCCTTTACCAGAAGCAGAGGATTGAACTCCTGCATGCTAATATCCGAAAATTTAGGAAAGAATCAATCTCCGAAAGTGCTATAGTGCAACGATAGCCGAACAATTGGTAAGTAATAGGACAATAGGTAGATATATCTTGAGCGGGCTTTGAAAAATCTAGAAGTAATCTTCACAGTTGATTGCTAGCTTTTAAATCCAGCTCTCCATTCTTCCACACAGCACAATCATACAAAAGTAACCAATCCTCTTCTGACTCACACACTGTCAAAGGGTATCCAACTAAAACCTTAAACAGCTAGGCGAGGGCTATAAACCCTGTAGACGAACAATATTTATTCCTTATATAGATTTTAACCATAGAAACTCAAGTGATAACTGGTAACCACATGTAAAGTAGACACAGAAGTACTCAATTGGATTGTACACATACTCTGGACGTGTACACACAAAAACAGAAAGCAAAACAACAGAGGCTAAGAAGCTAATAACATCAGTTTAGATCAATACCTGAGACTTGAAACAGCATAACCTCGCCATCCAAAAGAAACCCCCCCCAAGACAAGACAACAAAAAGGGCCCTCTGCTCAGCTGAATTCACAGCATCACTCCCCTGTTCCCACCACGAAACTCGGCAGCACGAAAAACTCCAGCCCCAAGAAATTGCCCAATCATGATCGTCAGAGATCAAAATAAAGAAAGAGATTCTGAGCACCTCCAAACAAAACTCGAGAACCCCATGAAGCAAAAAGCAATGGAAATCAACAGGACAGGGAGCTAAGAACCTGCTTACGCAAACTTTTCAACAGCTGTCGACAGTTCCTCTTGTGAAGAGAACAGGGCTGCTGCCGATACCTCCGCGAAACAAAGGGGAGGAAACAAACACGTACAAAAGGCACAAAACCGAGGGGAGAGAAGGGAATCTGAGGGGTGCGGGTACGGCTTTTGGGGGTGCGCGCGCGTGTTGGTTTGTTAACCGTTTCGGGAGAGCCTTCCCCTAAGGATTGAAAAGAACAAGAATAAAGGGCAAAAAGGTTGCCAGAAAGCAGGCCCCGTTATGCCGTTTGACTTTGCACCCCTCCTCTTTTTCCACTTTTTCGTGTCCGGGCCTCTTTAATACTCGTCCCAGCCACGTATCCATTTATCTGCGGCACATAGTTATATTACATGATTGTTTCAATCGATTACAATGGACCCCATAAAACAAAATCATCACTTTTTACGACGTCTCACGCTCGATTACCGCACAGCTTTGCATGATAGAAAATTATGGAAACATATATTATATTTGCGGTCCGAAATAACTCAGTCGAGAATATAGAAACATGGTCGGTCGGAACCGGGTTCGAATAAGGAATACGAACGCGATCATCGCTGAACAAACCGTATGCTGGTTTCGAGGTTCGCGTTTTAGTTTTTCCGGGTCTCCCTTATTCCCCGTTTTTGGGTAAATTCCCTCTATACTTTCAAGCACAGCTCCATCTCAATAGTACGATCCGTTGACCGAACGTTTCTCGCCAGCGCACCGCCCGCATCAGCATGTTCGTTCACATTAGATTGCGGATCAACTCGCGCGTCCTCAGCTCTGTCATGCCGTGACTGCGTCATCTTCCTATCGAAATTGACCGCACGGGAAGCTTTTTACCACGTTCCTAGAATTCAACCTTACTTAGCGCACGTTATACGTCTGCCGTTGTCGCACGTCCTCAGCTTCCCCAACGAAGGAAGAAACCAAGTGCGCCTCTATCGCGCGCAGAAAGTCAGCGTCTTCTTCTTCGGTCAGAATCCAGCTAATTCAGCTTCAGATGTCGGCGGGAGCTCTCGAATTCGGACACGCCCTGATGAATGAATCGGATCGCGGCCCTCGCGGTCTGATTTCATGCACGCCAATGTTTAAAATTTGGGCCTTGCGATTCAAAGTTCTCGGTCTTTTTAAAGGGAGGATGGTACGTAAGGTGTGAGGTAGCAGCCCAAGTTCTCAATGTGTTAGCCAACCGTGCGGTTTTTTAATCATCTGGGTATGCGATTGAGATTCCGAATTTGGAATTGTCAACAAGTGTGGTCTTGACCTCAAGGGCTCCCCTCCTCTTCAGTCCACCCTAGCTGACCCCTTGAAGGCGGGGTCAGAAGCGCGTTTCGGGCCATTTCAAGCATTCAATCGGTTCCTATCGGCATCGGGGGCGACTGTTCTCTCGTCCAGCGCTCTCGAGACGACTAAGAGAATGTGTAAGGACGATGGATGATTCGAACCGAGGCCTTACGGAAAGAGGGACTCGAAGAATTTTACTCGGCTAGGAGCTTGATTATTGTAAAGCAATTTGGACTCGAGAAAAACATCTGCATGCCAATTCAAAGCGATTGGACATTGTCGTGTTAGTGAATGGAACGTGCAATCAAGACCACAGGAGATGAGACAATTCCATGTGTGTCCCGTCACTGGGGTTTAAAGGCAAGTTAGCGGGCGGGCGGGACGGACTTGGTCAGACACACGATTAAGGATTAGGAAAATAAATCCTCTTTTCGGTCTCACAATCAAAACTCACGGTGGCAAGCAAAGTCAACGGGTCGACCCGTATTCGGTCTCCCACCTGTGCCCGCAATTGAATGCCCTTGCGTTCTTCTTACCCGACAACCCCGAATAGACATATGCGGGTGCGCGGCTTTTTCCAACCTTCGCGCATGTATTCTATGCATGCGAACGGCTGGCTTTCGTTTGTTCTTGTTTTATCCGTTCATTCAGGTCACGCGATACATTCCGACTCTCATCTCGACGATTCTATATCATCGCTTCATCTCATAATGACTAAGAAAGGTAACATGATAAGAAAAGAGATGTAATTGACAGGATATTTTCATTAGGTGTTTCGGGAGTACCGTCTTTCGGTGTAATCTTAGCCGACATTTGAGACTGTCGGCTAAGATTACAGGACTCTTTGCTTCTGTGGGGCATCTATAGTTATTACCAAGTGAAGGGGGGGGGGGCCGATTTGATTTGAAAGCAAGTCGGCACCATTTGGTTTCATGGACTTCACCTTAAGAGATGTTCATTCAGTGTATCTTGTTCATGTCGGTCGAGCCAGACAAAGATCGTCCCGTCGTACCAAGTTCTGAGAAGTTTCCCACCAGATTGCTTCGTGATCGACATGCAACAGGTGATTCCCATGCGATGAGTGCAAGACAGATAACTGATGGCCAGGGAGGGAGAAAACATTGGGTTCAATTCCAGGTGATGGAACTCAGGTCGATCGATCCATCTCCGAATCGAATCACTGGTCGACGTGGTTTATGCTGTAAACGGTCGACCTCCAGTTCCTCGACCGCTTTCCTGCATGCATGAAATCTTGTGTCTGTTTAGTATAATCCGACATTGCTTAAATATGTAATTATAATGTGCCTTACCGACATGCAGTATCTTTCCACTTACTGGCGTTAGTTTTTAGGTTGGACATTTTAACGTGGCATCAGGGCCTGGATCAAGATTTCGAATTCCGGCACCCGCTCTCGAACTTGTTGCTCGTGATGGGTTCACAACTACAATCTTTGCAAGTACACCCTCATCTGAGGTTTGTACTTGGTACTTTCCTGAATTCTTGTACGATAATCCTCCGACGGGTAGGGTGTAAGTGAGATGCTTATGCAAATCCAGTCACTAAAAATACATCATGAGCTCAGGATGAGAAGGATATTGGTGTTGTTGTCTTATCTCTCCGTGTGTACGTATGTGCGCGTGTACAAGTAGTAAGCTTTGATACTGATTTTGCCTGTGGTGATCTCGGGACGAAAAATGCGGCGGTCAATCAGTCCTAGAGTCGCTAATTGATGCTACTAGAGAGACACAGCTATCCAGTTATACTGTCATCTGAGAAAAATTAGCACTGGGAGGGACTATGGACAGCCAAAAAAGAAATTCTGAATGAGGAAATAACACGACACAGAGGCACAAGAATGTATCCGCTTTGCGACACGACAAGAGATCACCTGTAAATCCATCACGATTTCACTTAATAGCAGGTAATTAAGATGGTTTTTGTGTTGTCTCACGTTACAGCACTTTTTTTCTCGGACTAGCTACTGGGGTTTGGGCATGCAGAGACCAACTGAAGACCCAAATCATGAAATCATCTGTTTTCGTTTTCACATGCCGATCCCTCGATAACAAAGAGGAGTTATGATAACAAATTATATCCTCCTCCAGATCAAGTTAACTGCGAAGACCACCAGATGATGATAGGAGTAACTATGAACTGATGAGTAAGCACAAACTTGGTGTTATTAGGGGCCCATATGTCCGTGTTATAACAACTCTCTCCAGCTATGAGAACAAGACATACTATACACAACGGCTTCATACATTTTTCGTCAAACGAACAAATTCCATATATGGTACAAGAGGAAATGGGGAAAAAAAAAAAAAGGGACAGACCACCAGCTGCCTGGAACAGCTTTGGACGTCCAAGGTGTAGCTTGAGAGGTTAAATTGCTGGTCAGGTCGAACCAATAGAGAGAGAAGCAGTGCCATGATATGTACTCAGGACTTCTACGTCTTTCTCGTGCCCCTTTTGGAATAGGCCACGGCCATCTCTATGATATCTCCTCATGTTTCTTGTGTATTAAATAGTCACCTGCTACGAGAATGTAGAGTGTCTCAGAAGTTTCACAAGCTGGAGAAGCAGCCAAAAACTTTAGCAAATACTTCTCCACCACGCGGGTAAGCATAACTAATATTCTTTCAGAAATTCAAACTTGCAAGATTAGTGGCTCCTCGAAGAGAACTTGACTATCAAAGATAAGGGGACTTTACAGCAAACAATATACGCCAGTAACACGACCCAATATCTAATGGCACACATAACTTTTAGCAGGATCATCAACAAGAGAGATTATTAGAGTTCTTTTGTCCAACAGTGTCAAATCCATTTTATTATAAGTGAGTAGAAACTTTCTGGGGGATGTTCTCATATGAAAAATGGGCTGTTGCAGCAATCTCAGTTCTGATTAAAGTTCAACTCTTACCCAGTTTGAGATAACCGCCTCAAATTAATTATTTGATGGGATTGCGGATGCCTTTGTAGAAAAGCCGAACTATTGCCAATTCCATTTTCGTCACCCACGATTTGGTCAGAGAAGCTAGAAGCTGAGGGCGACCAAACTGGAACGACTCCTCCATCCCTCTCTCTCCTGCTAGCGCTTGAAGACTCTGCAGTGGAATCTTCAGCATCATTATGTAGCCCAGGTGAAAAGTTATACATTGGTCGGGTGTTGTTTGGTCGAAGTTCTCGGAAAACCCCCCCATTTAACGTGTCACTTCTTGCTGCTTCATTCAAATTTACATTTGCAGGCACTTCTGCTCTAGTGTCACCTATGGAGTTTTGAATACCAGAAGAAGTCTCGTCCTCGTACGCTCTAACCAGAGAAGTTATGCTTGGAACCATTTGATCCTCGTAACGGCGAACTGGACCTGGTGGGTTGTTCTGCATAGTTTCGTGATTTTCCTCCATTTGTATATCTTCAGGAAAGGAGATCGGAGCTGATTCAGCTGAGTCTCCTAGCCCTTCCTCAGTTCCATTCTCTATAGCGGCTCTTGATGTTGCTTCGTGCTGCCACATAATTGAAAGTGCATCTTGCAACCTCACTTTGGCCGCATCTATACTTACAATAGGGAGAGGATAATTTGATCCAAGCTCAATTCCAGCAGCTTGAAGAACTGATTCAGGTGCATTCCATGGATGGTGTATCCATTCAGTTGGTAGTCTGGCCAGTTCAGGAAGCCATCGTCGTACATATTCTCCATTTGGGTCAAACTTGTAACCTTCAAACTGCAGAAGAACAGGAGATTAGTCATTTGGACCCATTAAACAATTCAAAAAAAAATGTATAACTAATGCCCAACGAAAGCAGTAAGGGAAAAATTTGGTATTAAGTTAAACATGAGCTCTATCTTGGTCAGATGGGAACAGTAGTATGCCGAAGTCACCAGCTTGTGCTTCATGGTTTCATTAATTCATCATGTTTCAGTTTCAGTCAATGGAGTTATTACACTGCTTCGGCAGCAATGGCATGGTGAAAGAGAACGAATGGTCTAAGCAAGGAGATCACACTGAACAATTAGGAGGTATGCAAAGTCTAGTACATCTAAACACTTGAAATATGTTGGGACGTTCAAACCAAATAAATAAAAACTCCTTTCTATTTTGGGAAATGTGGCTTCGTAGCATACTAATCACTCAAAAAGTATCCTAAAATGCTACAGCATCAGTGATATGACATTGAGTAAGAGAGAAAGGACATCATGATAAAAACCGCACTACAGCTGATCTCACTGATAAAGTATCAGAGCGAGGAGCATATTACATATCGTAAACAAAAAATTAAGTTCCATACTATGACGAAAAAGTTCAATTTTTATGGATTCTACAGTCAGTGTTGGGATATTCTAAAAACACCTATATTTATATTATTGTGTAATGACCTAAGTACTTTCTGATCCCTTATTTCTTCTAACGCTCACATGTCTCTCTCTCTTGAGACTCTTCCCCCCTCTCCCTCTATATTTGTTCACTTGGCCAACCATGACAGCTTAAGTTAAAGTTGCAATGTTGGCCTTCATGTAGATCAATGAAGTCAAGCAACTTAGAGATTTATGCCAGTGTGCAACTGGTAGTAGCATTAATACCTGTGGATTATCAATGCGGTCAAGCTCACGACCATCAGGGATTGTACCAGATATGTACTGCCATCCAAGGGCATCGCTTTCCAGATCCGCATCCAAGAGGGTGTCCCAGAAGTACTTCATTCCCCATCTCCATGGAAGCTGCAAAACCTTCACAAAAAAGCTCGAAACCACTACTCTAATACGATCATGGAGCCACCCTGTAGCCCACAACTCCCTCATGCCAGCATCGACTAGTGGATACCCAGTTCTGCCTTGTCTCCACACCTTAAAATACCCCTCATCCACAACCCACGGGAAGTACTTGAGGTGTCCAAGGAGAGGCCTTTCATGGCTGTAAGGATGGTTAAAGCTCATGTACCTCGAGTACTCTCGCAGACCGATAGATTTAAGGAACAAGTTCACGCTCTCTTCACCAGCCTTGTTCCCGTCATTCGCCCACACAACCTGCTTGATGCGAACCAGGTGAAAGACTTTCCTCACGCTAACTTCTCCGAAGTGCAAATGAGGAGAGAGAAATGAGGTTGTAGCACTGTCAGCCTTTCTGCGGTTTTTAGAGTACTCTATAAGTGGTCCATTAATAAATGTTGTCAGAGCCTTATCAGCATTGCTCCACCCAGGGGACCAAGCACGGGCAAGAAGCGCATTGCTTCCTTTCTCGGATTCATCTTCAAACACCAAAGCTTCTGAAGGACATCTTGATACATCACCTAAACAAAGGGTGTGAAAATTTTAGCATAAACAAGTGTGCCAATTGTAGGTCAGAAATTGAGGTAGGGTGGTTATACAAAACTCATGAAGAGAGCTTATGTTGGGAAAACTAAGGTGAAAATGGAAGAATGCAACCCTCTCAGACATGGCAACCAGTTGCTCCCCTCCTTTCACCCTCCTTCAGTCTAGAAATGATGGATTTATTGTCAAAATAAAATATGACAACATGGATTAATCATGAAGTTTTGTTTCATTTAGTCAACGCCACCTCTCTGTATAATTGAAAAAACAAAACATCAGCACTCAGCTAAGTTGCAAATTGTCGCTAGTTGTCTTCCTGATGATGGGAAAATTGACTGGACCTCAATGGTGACCAAACAAAACAGAAAGACTCTAACGTAATCTTCATGAAGAAAGTGGACTAGGTTCTGCTCTCATATCCTGAGCATTCCAGTATAGAAAGAAGGCAAACATTTACTCTGCAATTTGACAAGGACAAATCTACCTGAGAAATGGTTCAATCACCAGAACAAAATTCTATGATCTTAAGCTATGTAGCAGCGTGTCAGGATACAGAAGTATAATAAAAATATGCTGCTGTGAATTTTCTCTGGTATGTTTTGAGAACTTCCTGAACTAAAGATTGACGTCCTATTTAAAAGCTCAAGCTTGCACTTGGAGATGACATCATCATACATCCACCAGGTTTACCAAAATTTTGGATATAGACGTCCTCAAGTATGGTTTGATATATAGAGTTTATGCCAAACTATTTTCCACAAGTGCATATTGCAGAGTGTCTCTAAAATATATAGAACAGAAACAACAGATATAGAACGAACCTGAAATTATTCTCATTGGAGGAAGTAGTGGGGCTTCTGGATCATAAGGCATGCTGAGGCATTTCTCCCAGAAACCAGCAAAAGTTGTGAATGGATGGCCTTGATCATCATTTACTTCCCACGGTTCATAGAGCAAGTCCGCATTGAACGAGCGTACATTTATGCCTTGGGCAGTCAAAACCTCCTTTGCTCTGTGATCTCTGACAAGTGACACGGGATCTGAATGCATCGAACTTATCAGTAAATGCCACAAGCAATAGCACTGCCACAGTACCACTAGACTAATTCTGAAAGCAATCAGATATTCAAAGCAGCAGAGAACACTTTCTTCTTGTTGATCTAATGATTTGCTCGGGAGCTTAATGGGTTGCCTGGAAAAATGATGAAAAGATTCAGAATCAACTAGGAGACTGAATTTGAAACCCGTTGACAGGAAAAATCCAGCTTCGTCAACAACGGATTCTCAATTCTCATCATTCAAATATTACAAGAGCTAGCACCCAGTAGAACAGACAAGCTCAACTCTTTTCACTATATGCCACCAGAGTAGAAACTTCACAAGTCCATCCTATTCCTTTATGAACCAACTTTAGTTATTATCGTCACCGTGAAATCCAACAAACATCAACATAATCAGTTAAACTGGTTGAACATCGTATTTCTACTGTACACAACGAACTAAAAGTCCAAAACCCCCTTCCACAAGGCAAAACAGGAAAAGCAACAAGGTATGCTCCGCACACCCGATCAAAGTTATGCGCAAGACCTACAAACAGAAAAATGATCACAAAGAGGCAATTCTTCAATCCCAACTATAGACACACGCCCAAATTGAAAAGAAGCACTAACCATATAAGTGGTTAAAGAAGAGCTGAGTAGCCCCAGTGGACTTAACAAGCTCAAGGAGGGAGGAGACACTGTCGGTGGATCTCTTGGTGATGAGGCAAGTGCCAAGGCTCCTGAGGGAAGAGTCAAGGTAAGCCAGGCTCTGCTTCAGCCACCACCTCGAAACCCTACCAGGGTAATATGTGCCTTCCTCTTCAGGTGCCCAGATGAACACAGCTAGCACAGAACCTGACCTCACCCCAGCCGCTAGTGCAGGGTTGTCCTCAACCCTCAGATCTCTCCTGAACCACACTATGCTACGCCCAGACATGTCTCTTCTTCACATCCACAATCACAGCATAAGAAGAGCCGACCGTTACCACCAAACTCTGTGAAAATTTCTCCGACTCTCACCTGTTCAGCTATGAAGCATAGCTTACCTCTTTGGGAATGTTAGCTGACCTTATCTTGATCCCTTTGCACATGCAACTTTGCTATTATGAGCAGGGGGACGCTTAACATAGCAATAACCAAGAAATGACTAAAAGAAAGAGTTTGCTTTAATGGGTATCCCTGATTCTAATAAGAGATGATGCTACCCTTGCTCCTGCAATTTGGGCGAACAATTTTTTGTTCTCTTTCCAGGAATTCGGGCAGAAAATAATTCTGGTGGTGTTTCCACTTTCAACCCAAGAGCCTACGGAGAGAGAGGCCGGGAACACACAGATTTGGACAGTGACTGAAGGGGATTGGCTAATGGGAGTGGGAATACATCCAAATTGACAGGCAAATTGCAGCCACAGCTTTTCGTTTCTCCTTTTCAAGATTTTTCTTTTTTAATTTTACCCTTATCCTATGCAAAGAAAACAGGTCCCTCCCGTCTCTCTATTTGCTTCTATAGCCCTTATCTTTGACAGGGTCGAAATATTTTCGGAATCTAAAAAGGAAACTGACAGAAAAATTTGTCGTCTATTTATATTATTGCACATTGCAAATAGATATTTGAGTCCAACGTTTGGCCGCCTTCAACGTGTTAGACATGCCTGGAGCTGTGATCTTGCGAGCTCTTGCATTAACCTCTCGCTTCCATGAATATGGCGCGGCCAGGGGAAGGATTCTTGGCAACAAAAGCCATCCCTTTTTCTTTCATCCATGCAAGATCTTTGATAAAGAATGTCGAAATTACCGTTTGAGTTCATGTTGAAAATACGCTCTCGATTTCATTATAGTTCATGATTAAATTTTTATAATATGAAAAGAATTAAAAATTTGAGGATAAGATTGCATATCAAATCGGAGTCTAGGAACTATAAGTATTACTTTCGCTTGTAATTACTCTATGCGCTCTTATGGGACGAGGTGAATATTGACCTTGGCTTTGTTTTCTCAACTTCTTTTTGTTCATTTTCTTTCAATTCTTGCCCTTTTCTTTTCTTTACTTAACATAAAGCATAACATGAGTCATTCGCTATTGATGTCAGCTAATAAGTAGTAAAGAATCTAAAATTAGGGTACAGTCGTGCAACAAATAACAAAGTACGTCACTCTTCAAATTGGATCGCCATTTAAAGAAACAAATCTTAATTTGTATGGTTTTGAGATGAGAGTTCTCATAGTAGTGCCTCAATAGTGGGATTAGAAGAAATTTCTTATTCAAAATTTAATCGGTACTTGAAATTTTTTCTCTTTTAATTAAGTATCCAATTACGTAAGCTAATACCGTCTAGTTTTTCAACGAAAACGTCGCGTTAAGCCAAATTGGAAGTTTAGATACCTGATTAAAAGGGAAGTGTAGATACTCGATTGAACATCAAGCAAAAGTTAATGTACTTCCGGTGTTGTCAACCTTATCATCTCTACAAAAACAATGACAGAAAGCAGATGCAGGACTTCTAAAGAGACCGATTTAACATGCAAGCCCGTCTGTAGCATGTGTCGGTTATTAGAGCTTGTTTTTTCTGACTGTTTTTTTGCTTGGAAGTATAAGATTACTTACATCAGCTTTCTCGCAAAAATAAAAAAAGTAATTTGCTTCTTGACATGACTGGAAATGATTTTAGCAATTTAAATGTTCGTGTCCATGGAATTCTAAAGACTAAGGGACGTTCAGGGTTAAATAAAAGCCAAAAAATCAAATTTAAATTCGGTAAGCACTCTACCCAAACCCCCAGCCAACCCCACACTATTTCGCCGTAAAAGATGGTCATCATAGGTGGTTACCTATCGAAATTAAGCATGTCTTTAAAAGATTTCATTGCTAATCTCGATCGGATGTCAGGATCGCGGGGATGTAAAATTTCCGGAAGATGTTCCTTCTTCTTAGGGAAAATAAAGATACAGAAAAAATTGGGAGGATTACTAAAAAAGTTCTAAACCTGTTACAATTAGGCAAATTAAGTTCTAAACCATTTTTTGGTCAATTGAATCATAAATCTTTTTTGTATTTATGTCAATTCAGTTCATATGACTACATTTAGCCGACTAGCGCTGACATGGACGTCGGCTATTCTACGTGGCATGGACAGTGCTAACGTAAATAATTTTTTAATAATATTATAATATTTTTCAAATTAATTAATTAATTATTTATTATTTCCTTTTCCTTCTCTTTCTTTTTCTTTTTTTGTCTTTCTTCGCTTGGTCGGCGAGGTCAACCTCGCTGTCGCTGGGTGTGACTCCTTGCCCACGATGGTGAGGGCGAGCTCGACCTCGCCCAGTGCTGGGCAAGGCTTGACCTCACCCATGACGGTGGCCCTAGCCTCTGGCCGATTGCTAGGCCTTGGCAAGTGGTCCGGCGATTGACCAGAGGAAGAAGGAAAGAAAAAAAAAAGAGAAAGAAAAGGAAATAATGGAAAAAGAAAAGAAAAAAGAAATAAAAAGTTCGAAAAATACTAACAGATTATTAAAATTTATTCACGTCAGCATCGGCTGCGCCACGTAAGACGGCTAGCGTCCATGTCGACGTTGGCCGATCAAAATTGACCGGATGGTTTGAATTGGCACAAATGCAGCAAAACTCAATTGGCAAAAAGAAAAAAAAATTAGGACTAAATTGATACGATTACAATAGATTTATGGCTTTTTTGGTAATTTTCTTGAATTGGAGATGCAAGACGTACGGGTATTGGCACGTTAAAATAAAAAATACATCTGTAGAGCTCGTCGTGAGAGGCCGCGGAGGACCCTGTAGGAGCCACGGAGGACCCTATAGGAGCTTCGGCTTCTCTTTTGTGACGAGATTAACTCTTGACCAAAACACCAAAGATCTACGGAAGACTCCGATCGAGCTAGTATAGTATGGGGAGGAAAACACCACTTTATCTGCGCATGTGCGATCTCCACGGCGAGCCCTCGTCATGGAGAATTAAAGGACGTACGATAAAGATGTCGATTGGTGATTGGTGTCGGTACGACTGTCTTGAGATGGTACATAACAAGTAAGAAGAGGTCGCGTTTGATTTATGAACGGCCGCGGTACGATTGTCTGCAAAGGGTACGTAGTCGCTCGTGACACGAGCGATCCACCATAGATTCCCGAAACATCGCCCTCATCGTCCGTGTTCCCTCTCGGGCCGAAGCCAACCCGCATTAAATTGGGGCATGTGTCGCATGAGCGCAACAGTTAATTCGCTTGTCGTTCTCGGGCACCTGTGTTCCAACACGATTGCTTGTAAATGTCGGCACCGTTTCGCTCCTTCATTTCCCGAACAGAGTTAGATCTTTTCTTCGTACCGCTATGTTTCGAAAGAGTTGGTGAAGGTCGGAAAACTATCGATCAAACACAAAAAAAAAAAAACCCATATCACCGATCGCTTGATTTTCCGGTTTATTTTTTTGCGGTTTGCAAATTGCCCACTTTACCGATCTTTATACGAGTGACTTACCACGTGTTTTTCTTATTGAATTACCAAATAATTTTGAGTTACCAACTCCTATTTAATTACTTACCACCGTTTATTTATTTACTAGTTTTACAACTTTCATTGGAATCAATTATCAATGCTTATTTGGTTTTTTTTTTTAATTATTACCAACTCCTTTGTTCTATGATAAAAAAAAAAAACTTCTCTCGTCGTTCACAAACTTTTATTTATATTCTTCGTAACTACTTAAACAAAACCAACTATTATATGAAATGACCAATCTTTATTTGTGTGACTTACCTATTTATCCTCTTACCTTAGTAACTAGTTTAAAATTACCTGCTCTCATTTAAATTGCTTACTAATGTTTATTTGTTTTTTTCTTAAATTTATCAACTTTTTAGCGAGTTACCACTTTTATTTGGCTTGCTTACCAATATTTTAAATTTATGCTAAAGTGGGTTAGTTCGGCTGGTAAGATTCGAATTCTCTACGCACCATACCTAGATTCGAATCTCGCTACTTTGGTAGATGATCTGTAAATTCACTATAGGACCTTATAGGCCGATGGTACGGGGTAAACTCCCCTCCTCCTAAACTTTCTCATACCATAAAATAAAATAAGATTTATCATCACTTTTTAGTGAGTTACAACTTCTCCAAGAAAGCTTCTAACTAGTTTTGTATTATCAATTCTTATTCAAATTAGTTGCCAATGTTTATTGTTTTTTTTTAAATTATCAGTTCTTTATATCTCCGACAGCAAAAAAAAAAAAACTCACTTTCTTACCAATGCCTTATTTTATAAGTTAATATATCCAATTACCAAGTTTTTCTACGTGACTTAGCAACTTTACTTCGGTTACTCACCAAGTAGCTTGGGGTATTAACTCTGATATAAGTTTTTTACCAACATTTATTTCTTAAAATAAATTTACTTGCATTTCTATTGAGTTATCACTCTTGTTTGCGTTGCTTGCCAATCCTATTTTATGATTAAGTGACCAATTATTGTTATCTTACTAACTTTTATTTGAATTACTTAACAGCATTTATTTGGTTTTTTTACTTTTTTGGTTATGAAATTCTCTAAGTCCTTGCAAAAACACTTCTTTTGTCTTTTATCAACTTTTATTTACATTTCTTACAAATACATTAAAATTTTGGATTAATCCACCAAAAATCCCGAACTAGTACATGTGATAAATTTACCTCAAACTAATTTTTCTATAACAAAAAACCCTAAAATAGTACATCCGTGACAAATTTACTCTCCGTTAATTTCTGTTAAATTTTACTGTCAAATTACTGAGTTGGATAACACGTGACAGTTGACGTGTGTACTGATTTGGCATTTTACCCTTCGTATATCACACGTGTATTAGTTTATGATTTTTCGTGTTATTAATCCAATTTAACGGAACTTAACAAATGGTAAATTTATTACAAATGTACAAGTTTAGGATTTTTGGTGATCAAAAAATTAATTTTTAGTATATTTGTCACAAGTGTACTAGTTTGAGATTTTTGATGATCAATAAATTAATTTAAAGTAAATTTATCGTATATGTATCAATTTAGATCCTTCACAGTATTAACCCTAAAATTTTCGACAAATTTTTTTGTTCGAATCATTTCGCTTGCTTACGTTTTCGGGTTAGTCCTAACAGCGACGGTACGCACGCAAAGGAAAGCGACGGATATATGTCAGGGATGGAGAATCGACACGAAGAAAATTGGCCCTTCGAGATTTATTACGAACAGGGCAAGTGCCTAACGTGTAAGAGACGTAATGATGAACTCAGCTTAGGCAAGTTGTAGAATCAGATAGGGAAAGCACTCGCATCCCTTTCGCGTTAATGCTTTTGTCCTGAGATATTTGGGACAGTGCACCTGAAGGAAGAATCTCGTTATCAGGTGCAGATAGGTTGAAACTAAGAAAAATCTTCTAATGGTGTAATAGTTAGGTTAGAACGAGAATCAATTCCAACATACCAACCTGAAAGATCAAATGGGATGTCTTTTCTTCCAAGGAAAAGTATCAAAAAAAAGTCCTAAATTTATTATATTTGTGTCATTCATTTTTAAACATTTCAATTATACTAATTGAGTCTTAAACCTTTTGACATTTTGTCAATATAATTCATTTGACTAATTTTGATCGAAAACCGCTCACATGAATGTCGGCTATCCTACGTTGCACAGCCGATTGGCGCTGACATGAATTTTTTTTACAATTCTTTATTTTTTTTTCAATTTTTATTATATTTCTCGTTTTCGTTTTCGTTTCGTTTTCTTCTTCTTTCGCTGGTCGCTAAGCCTTGACAATAGCCACGATTGGGCACAAGCGATGATCGGCAAGGGTCGCCCTCGCTAGCCTCAGGTGAGGTCACCCATGCCGGGATCTAGCAAGGGGCGACCTCGCCGATCAACCTCACCATATTTGGCGAAGCGAGATCTGCTAGAGTGTGGCGAGGCCGGCCGTTGTTGGCCTCTGGTGAGGGCAAGCCTCGTTCAAAGTCGACAAGGTGGACCCTCGCTCCAAGGCTAGTGAGGTCGCCCGTCACGATATCCCAGCGAGTGTGACCTCGCCTAAGGCCAGCGAGGGTGACCCTCTTTGGTCGTCGCCTTTGGCCGGTCGTCGACCGTCACCGAGGCCCCACGACTGACGGAGAAAGAATGAAAAAAAAGAGCAAAGAAAAGAATAAATAAATAATTCAGAAAATATAACAAAATTACAAAAATTATTCACAATAGTATCAGTCATGTCGCGTAGGACGGCTGGTGTCCACGTTAGCGATTTATAGTTAAAATTGACCGATTGACTACATTGGCAAAATTTCAAAATATTTAAAACTTAATTGATACAATTAAAATGTTTAAATTTAAATTGGCGTAAGTGCAATAGGTTTAGCGCTTTTTTAGTGCTTTTCCTTTTCTTTTTATGTGCGAGGGTAAGTGACCATCAACAGGGAATACTTGTATATTGGCTGCGATTTGCCACTAACGAGGTCGCCGTCACTGGCTAGTATGTATGTGGCAGTTAATAAAGCATGTGTGCGATCGTAGGCGGGTAGAGAGAGAAGGGGGTTTTAACGAGTCTAATCTCACTATGCCATTGGAAGCGTCCGGCGAGCTAGGTCCACTCGGTCGAGAAAACTCCATGTGGGGCTCATACTTAAAAGGCATACGCATGTAATCCTCCTGAATATCACAGAACATGCCATATCCCCAACAGCGACCACGACCAGAAAGCCTCGTTCCGACCTGATCATGGAGTCCCGTGCCCCATTCATTCCACCATTTGGGCTCCATGCGTCCTTCTGACTCCACAATATAACTGTAATAAGTAACTAGTAGAGAGCTGAATCTGGAGCTGTAAGGGGGGGTGGGGTGCGGGAGGAGTTCAAACCGGTGGCTCGTCGACAGCACGGAAGCCATTCGCGGATCAGCAGAGGTTGCTGGTAATAAATCGATCCAACTTTTTGCAGATCCATTCGTGGGATTTTGAGACAGGTGATGCTGAGGAGTTGGCCGATGGTGTCATGTGGGCAGTGGTCCGCCGTCTGACGCTCCCAACACGGTCTTGTACTTTAGCTCAACAACATGATGGCCGCGGTCCCCCTCCCCCACCGCTAGGTTTTGTTTGACAATTACAGCGGAGATTGAAAGGATGGCGAAGTCCGTGTCTTTCGTAGAATTTTCTTGGTTTGCCACGTGGAGTTGACAAGGGCAATTACGAATGACCGAGGCACACGTGTGCAGTTTAGTAAAAAGGCCGAGGAAAATTTGGTATGAGCACTCCGCCAAAAAAATAAATAATTTAAAAAATATTTTCATGAAAATAATTATTTGTATCTTTTAAAAATAATAAGTTAATAATAAATATTTTCATTGCCTGTAATAATTCACGTTTAAGCATTTTCATAAACGATGAAAATATTATTTATTTATTTATTTTAGTAAGTGATGTGAGCGATCATTTTTGGAAAAAAATATTTTTTTAAAATCATTTATTTTTTACGAAATAAACGGCAATTAAGGTTACGATTAGAAGTTTGGGCTAGACATACGATTTATGGACCAGACGTGTTTTTTCAACTTTTCTATCATGATATCCTAGGGAAGCATTTATAGGAGCTCCCCCGTGGAACGAACAAAAAATAATGGATAAAACCAGAGAAAGGAAAATGAATTTGGGTTGACAGGACAGGGAGAAGATCAAGTTGACGCTCAAATGCACGAGAAATTTGGTTTCACTGACTTGACGCTCCTTTTTTTTTTTTTTGGTTGAAAGAAATTGTATTTATTGCCAAAAAAAATACATGAGAAATAGAGTGACTTTCATGGTAAAGAAAATTGAAGCAGAGCAAATCCCAGAATACAACAACATAAAGTTAAATTCAAAAAGTAAGGAGAATCAACAGAGTATCGGCAAGGTTAATCATATACTCATTTCATGAAAAACGGATTTGTCAAGCAAAATAATTGATGGTCAATCACTAGATCTCGTATCATTATCGGTGATGAGCATACGTCGGAAGGTTCTTCTCCAATAACTGGGGCGTTGTCTATTGGCAATGCGTGCCTAAGTTCGGCTTCCTCTACACCATTGCTGGACGGAAACAACCAACACGGGTTGAAAAAACACAAACACAACTTTTGGAAGAGCAAATCTTCGTAGTTCAGCG
The DNA here is from genome assembly GCA_031216235.1 of Syzygium jambos. Taxonomy (NCBI): domain Eukaryota; kingdom Viridiplantae; phylum Streptophyta; class Magnoliopsida; order Myrtales; family Myrtaceae; genus Syzygium; species Syzygium jambos. The sequence continues at coordinate 7,729,070 of CM062225.1, read as the reverse complement.
AGACGCCAAAGCTCCTACAATCGTTAATGAAACTGGAGGCAGAGGACTTGTATACTGATAGAGTACGGGGTAATGAATCCCCAAACATATTAGTAAACTCCCAAATCTACATTAGGAGAGAAAAACTGTTAGATTTAGAGCTAAATCAGGAGAGTTCAAACTCTTAGATCTAAAATTAGACCGAGAGAAGAGAGCTTCCAAATTTAGATCAGGAAAGAAGAAAAAACAATAAAAGTACAAAAAGACTCAAACAAAATCAGCAGGAGAGAAGGGTAAGACTAGCTGAAACTCTCGCTCCTTTGAAACTAACATTTTTTAATCAATGGGAGTACGTTCAAACTTTTCGACTCAATTAATCTTTATAAATACATGCAAATCGCTTCGTTCCCATACTTCACGTGTTCACTTACTTCATGTCAGATCCAATCGTAATATGGCGGATGTGGCATGTAAAAGTTTACTTTGAATGGGCATCGTGATCGGGCATAAAATTCACACTCCATCCATTCCCGATAAGATGAGCAGAGAGAAATAACGTACTTAATCGAAGGCGATTTGTATGGTCGGAAAGACAATTTGGAATATGCGAAAACGATGAAGTGAAATTCCATGTCGCCATTATTTCGCTCTCACGATTTGAACGCGCAGTTGGTCCCAAAAGGATAACATTGGGCCTAGAAGAGTAGACCTCGGACAGGCCCATAAGTTTTTCAAATGGGCTTTGTTGCGAATCCTCACGATCCCATGGAAAGATTTTCTAATCATGGGCTTTTAACAAGACAAGCCCCCCATGATTCATCTTTATTACTACTATCATGGGGGAGCGATCTACTTTTGGTGCGACCCTTAGAAATTAATTAATTTTACTATTCAGGTAAACTATCTCCATCCAATTCTCCCCCTTTTAACTTTTGCTAGTCATTTAGGCCGCGCTTTGCGCGATCATGTCTCTATGTATATCTTTGAATTGTTAGTAGATAAGCATTTGAAAATTATGCCACTCAAGAAAAATGTCATAATTTAAGGCATGATCCGGCCCCGACCCAAAACTGGCACGGCCAGAGACATAATGATCTGTGCTTGGGCATCGGCTCAATATTGCCGTGTCGTGCCGGCCCTGTTGCCCTGTCCTAGCACTAGCTAAACCATCGCCTATTCTAAAAAACCCAAGGCTCTAAATACAACCTCTCATCATTTCCGAAATATAACAAAAAGCACATTTTTGTTAAAACCCTAAAGGAGAATACCGACGTCCATTGTCAATGTATAGCTCATGAAAAATTAATAACCAAAGTAGCCAACAAATTTCCTGATCCGGTCACAAGTTAGGCCGACGCATAAAACTTCAAATGACAACTAAGCCAACATAGACATCCAGTGAATTTTTTTTTGTATCTTTTTAACTCTCTGTCCTAAGCAGTTTGATAAACAGTGGAAGGAATATCGTTGGAGTACAATCTACCTCTAGCTGGCTATAGTTGCATACGCGTTTGCAAGAAGACTAGGGGCAAGACAGTTCGTTCTTTTTCGTTTCGGCAAAGCTTCAATCTTACCTAATCGTCCAATAAGGGACGAATTCGTGCCACGGAGTCAAGTCCCGGCGGCATCTTTCCAGCAACTACGAACTGCTATGCATATCAACCATTAATTATCCTATCGTTGAAGAAATTGTTTAAGGTGTTCGACACGTCAAAGTCTGTTAAATTTGTAGGATTTTCAGATTAATGAGGGGAGATGAATTAGCAGTGGAGAAGTTTCATGGATGCAATGACGGGTCGATCCATGTTGAAAAAGAACTATTTGAGATGGTGACCATTACACGACCAAAAAAAAAAAAAGTGGTGATCATTTGAGCAGGTGGTGACCAATTGAGCCATAAAGGTGGTTATTTGCATTTCCATCACCCTGAAAGTCATAAAGGTTCCTTGCTTATTTTTTTTTGGTCCGTTCTGATGATCTTATTGCAGCATCAACACCTCAACTGTACTTTCCACGTTCGATGTGCGACTCGAACTCTTTTTTTGCCCCTTCACCACTCTGGCGCCTGTCAAGAGCCGCACTCGTTTGTCCAACTCCTCGTCCAAGCAATCACTCCGCCGCCCTTGTTGAATTGGCTTCAAGCCTAATTCTTCCTTGAACCGAGAAAATTGCCTAAAAAGTAATTAACCTATTGCATTTTTGCTAAATTAGTTCTAAACCTTTTAATTGTACCAATTGGGTTTTAAATCTTTTTACCTCTTGTTAATTGAGTTCATTCAGCCAATTTGGCTAGAAATCGCTAATGTGGACACTAGACGTCTTACGCGGGGCATGACCAATTCTGACATGGATTTTTTTAAAATAATATTTTGATTTTTTAATTATTTTTTGCATTTTTTCTTTTCTTTTCTTTTCTGTGGACTTAGGCCGGTGAGGGTAGTCGACTGACCCTCATTGGCTCTAGGCGAGGGCTACCATGTGTTGAGGTTGTTCCACATCGGTTGTGGAAGCGGCTGGTGGACATTTTATAAATCCAAGGGAAAACCTCACCATTTGAACTAACTTTTGGGGTAAAAATGGCCATAACCACCCAACACTGATATCAGAGTCCAGGTTGCTAACAAGTGTGGACCCAACAGTCATACGGGAGAGATATGGGTTTTCGTGGCTCCGACCCAAGGCCCAATGTATGAGGGGGATATTGTTGAGATTGTCCTACATTGATTGTAGAAGGGATTGATGGTTAGTTTATAAGTGTGAGGGAAAATCTTATCTTTTGAGCTAGAGGCCCAAGACTGCCTAATACCACCCAATACCATGCCATCACCGAATGTTGGCGAGGAGAAATTATTAAAAATTCAAAAAAACATTTAAATATCATTAAAAAAATGTCAACGTCAATGTCGGCCATGCTACGTAGAACGGTCGGTGTCCACGTAATCAATTTTTAACCAAAATTGGCCCGATGGACTCAAATTGACAAAAAGTGAAAAGATTTAAGACTTAATTGACACAATTGAAATATTGATGACCGAATTGGCAAAAGTGCAATAGGTTTATATGACTTTTTAAACAATTTTCTCTCCTCGAACCACATACATTCACTTGAGTGTAATCATTCCTATACCATCTGTAACAACCTAACGACGTCAAGTTGGGGTCAACTTTTCAAAAGGATTATCTATATAGTAGTAATATTTGGGCCGGATCATTTAGTTAAATGAAGGGAGACGTGGGGCGTCACAACTAATGTACACCTGCCACACGTCCGTGCACAATTCAAACCACGAAATGCAACATTTCGTCCCTATATTACGTATGAGCCGACGAGATCATTAGGGGACGGGAAGGAAAGCCAAGTCGCTGCCAAAAGGTCCACGGTACGTGGCCGGCAGGTAGAAAACCAAAGCATCTCGCACACAATACCATCGACCCCAAAATCCAATTCGCCATATAATTAAAGCACCATGGATTAGAGAACTATAATCCACGAGAGGTTATAAGAACTTAATGTTGTCCTCAACCTCAAGTGCGTGCACCACCAATTCGCCGGAGCCCCCACCACAAGCTGGCCTCGATTTTTTTAAGCCCTTCTTGGTTTTTTCCTCTTTTTCCATAATCACCATGCAATGCATGTACTCTCAAAACTACCCATTCAACGCATAAATAATATTTGTCGAGGTCAGATGAGGGGTCCAGAGGAAAGCTCATATCTAATTTTTTTTTTATTGTAGTTTAGGGGTACGGGGATGGAAACCCAATTACCGGTAGGCTCGGCCAGCCTGAAACACCATGCAGGCCCTGGTGAACCGCTTAAGTTTTTTATCTGTGTGAGTGACCCTCATTCACGATAGTTTACATGTTGGTAGGATTCGAAAAAGCAACCTAGTTTTTGTGCCGAAAATCCTTCAATGCTCTTATCAATTGTGCCAATCTTGGGTTTTAAGGCTTGATTAGCACAGTACGAGTCCTATCTTTTTCTTCTGAATTAAAAAAAAGAAAAGAAAACGGAAGAAAGAAAAGAAATTAAGCAAGAAACTTGTACATTTTGAAGAAAGAAAAAACAAACAGATCATCTCTTTCTTGATGTTGCCACTCGGATCCATCATTTTCATTTCGTTGCCAACAACTCCATATCTTGATAAGTTGATATGGGGTCCCCAATCATCCACCACACGGTTCAAGCTTCATAAACTATGCACAACATTGATTATGCAAATAACATTATGATTTCTCATGACATAAGAAACTTGGAGTACCATCTAACCGTATGGGGTATAGGATTAGGTGTGGGGTGAAAATTGCCCTTCCTCTTCACTTAGAAGAAATTGGGTCACACACCATGTTTTTCTAATTTGATTTGACAACAATGACCACCTTAACTTCGCACCACTTTCTACATCGCCCCATATATTATATATGATCAAAGGTGTAATGAGATTAGTTTATGTAGTTCATTAAGCCATTGACGTGTCAAATATTGGTTTAGATTAGGACATATTTGTAGATTAGTTGCCGGAAGAGTTCGTTGTTTTGCAAGGGACTATCAATCGCTTGCAGGGGAAGGAACATATGTACTCTAACTACTCTCTGTTAGTTATTGCGAAAAACCAAAGTATTGGGAGGATGCAGAAGAAGTCTGATAACTTTATTCAGGAAGATTATTAAGAGAGAGCCCAATTCTATAAACATATCAATTTGGACTTATAATCTCTCGAAAGTTTAGGATATGTTATTTACTCCGCTCGACTTTAGGATATGTTGATTCCTCAATATGAGACTTCTTTCACCTATACCTTCACATATTCACCTTTGAAGTTCCCCCCTTCAATTGTAAAAATAATGCCACTAGTTGAGGAAGTGTAGTAGAAGTTTGATACTTTCGTTGGGTTAGTTTGCCAAGAGAGAGCTCAGTTTCGAGACCATCAACATATCCGGTTGAATTTAAACTAATGAGTTATAGGTCGACCACGAATACATTAGTTACTTCACATTACACCACAACGCCGGCGTGAGATTTCTTTCGTCTAACACTCTCACGTGTGGACCTTAATAGAAAGAAAAAAAAGTAAAAAAAAGAAGAAGGGAAATGCTAAAGAGTGGAACTTGTTAGGTAAATTTAAGGGCTTTCGAGGATATAACAAGGTGATTCGTGAATGCCCAACCACTACAAAAAAACTGGATTTTTGCCATGCAAATTTGCGAAGAAAAATTTTCGTTTCAAATTTGCGACAAATTTTCCAACGAAAAGAAAAATTCGTTGGAATTTTTCGTCGCTAATTTCCAACGAATTTTTCGACGAATTCAAAAAAACACGGTATTGTTCGGAATTTTTTAAATTCATGGGAAAATTCATTGGAAATTTCCAACGAATTTTCTAACGAAAATTTTACAAACTTAAATAATTGCCCGGAAAATTGAAATTCGTGGGAAAATTCGTTGGAAATTTCCAACGAATTTTTCCACGAAAATTTTACAAACTTAAATAATTGCCCGGAAAATTGAAATTCGTGGGAATTGTTGGAAATTTCTAACGAATTTCGCGACGAATTCAAAAAAACCCGGTATTGTTCGGCATTTTTTTAATTCGTGGGAAAATTCGTTGGAAATTTCCAACGAATTTTGCGACGAAAAATTTTTCGTTGAAAATTTCCAACGAATTTTGCGACGAATTCAAAGAAACCCGGTATTGTTCGGCATTTTTTAAATTCGTGGGAAAATTTTACAAACTTAAATAATTGCCCGGAAAATTGAAATTCGTGGGAAAATTCGTTGGAAATTTCCAACAAAAAATTTCCAACGAAAAATTTTTTGTTGGAAATTTCCAACGAATTTTCCCATGAATTCAAAAAAACCTGGTATTGTTCGGCATTTTTTAAATTCGTGGGAAAATTCGTTAGAAATTTCCAACGAAAAATTTTTCGTTGGAAATTTCCAACGAATTTTGCGACGAATTCAAAAAAACCCGGTATTGTTCGGCATTTTTTAAATTCGTGGGAAAATTCGTTGGAAATTTCCAACGAATTTTCCCGCGAATTTCAATTTTCCGGGCAATTATTTTAGTGTATACAATTTTCATTGCAAAATTCGTGGGAAATTTCCCACGAATTTTGCAACGAAAACCCTACTCCTTCCTTATTCAACATTTTCGCGCTCATTATTCCCGCATCGATTCTCAATTCCACATTCTCTCTCTCTCTCTCTCTCTCTCTCTCTCTCTCTCTCTCTCTCTCTCTCCGCGATCGACACCTCCACCGCGTAATGGTTGGCGCACTGCACTACTCCACCGCCAGGCCCAAGCTCCCCTCGCCGAGCATCCGGCCGATGAAGGGGGCGGTGTCCGTCGCGTTCGCGGCGGCGAGGCCGAGCGCGATCGCAGTGAGCCAGGCCCTCGCCATGGCGGGCGAGCTCGACCTCGAGCTCGTCGCCGGCGAGGGCCGACCTCGCCATGGCGGACGAGCTCGGCCCTCGCCATGGCCGGCGAGCTCGGCCCTCGTCGGCCATGGCGAGGACCGAGCTTGCCGGCGGCGAGTCTGGCCCTCGCCCGCACGATTTTTTTTTTCAACGAAACTAATTTTGCCACGATTTTTTGACAAAAAAATTTTTTTTTACCACATTTTTGCAACGAATAATTAGGGACGAATTTTGCAACGAATTTAGTTACGAATTTTGCGACGAAAAAATTTCGTCGGAAATTACCAACGAAAATTTATTTTTTTTGTCGAAAAAATTTGCGACGACGGAAATTTTGTTGGATTTCCAAATTTTTCGTTGGAAAAAGGTTGTTTGTTTGTAGTGTTTCCAACGAATTTAGCCACGAATTTTCCAACGAAAAAAATTTCGTCGCAAATTTCCAACGAAAATTGAAATTTTTCGTTGGAAAAATTTGCGACGAAGAATTACTGACGAATTTTTTTTCGCTGAAAAATTCGTTGGAAATTCGTTTTCCAACGAATTTTTCCGAATTTTTCGTTGGAAATTTCGTTGGAAAAATGATGTTTTTTTTGTAGTAAACTTTCTCGTGAAATCCAAGATTAGAGTACCTTTATACTCATAGTTTTCATGTCTGGAATTTGCAAACTATTTGCATGTGTCCTAGAGCTATAATTATTAACTAAGACGAAAAAAAATATCCTGGCAAAAAAAAAAACTATTTGCATGTGTCCTCGTAGTTGGATTTATTTCACCTAGACGTGGAAAAATTAAGAGTCCGTGTTAGGATAGAGAAAATTAAATAGTACTGGAAAAAATGTGATAAGTTGAATTTATAAAGTTCCGTGTCAGATGTATGTTAGGTGCAAATCAATTGTGTAACTTAGCATTTTATAAAATGTTTACGCACATCAATCTAATTAAATCAAGCCCTATGTAATTGTGGCAATGTTCCAAGAATGCGGTGTCCCTAGGTTCAGTTTGATGAACTTGAATACTAAAGCAGAATTGACGAGCATGTGTCATAACTTATAAATGTATCGTTTGAATTTGATGGCTTCATAATTGACACTCACCAAGAACAAAAAGATGCTTCCATTCTTAATGACACATAATTTATGACATGGACTTAAGACACCAATGCAAAGGTCCAACCACCTGTTGGTTTATCGAACAACCTTCAAACCCTCTGAACTAGTTAGATCAAGGACTAAACTTAATCTTGAGCAAGTAACCCCATCTCAGAATAGTTTGTGTGTAATTGATGAGATTTGAAACGGTGATCTTCAATCTTGAGTGGGAAATCCGACCTCCAATCAACTATGCCGACTTTAACAGATTGGAAACCTTTAGTTTCTTCCGAGCTTTTTTCCTTGTTCTCATCGGATTGATTCCGTGTCAAACCAACAAAGGACCGTGTCACGATCGACAAACCTCACTTAAACGAAGGATCAAGTCATGATTTAAGTTATTCAATGATTGATTTCTCCAACAAGGACAGGGAGAGAGAGAAACAAACGATGTCTCCAAAACACACAAAAAGGTTAGTTGAAATAGTTCATTTGCACAACCAATCAAGAGAGGAAGGAAAGATCTATGTGACGCGCCACTTGTGATTCATTTTCTGGAAGAAGGCATCCCCGACAATAATTTATTCCTAATTTTATCTTATTTTATTTTTTTGCCAAAATTGATTCCTACATATCTAATGAGTACGGCCAAGACTTGTCGCTTGCTCAATATTTTTTAAAAAAATGAGAGAAGCCAATCCCACTCGAACATTTCTTCTTCGTTGAGCACAAACCTTGGCAAATGTTCTTTTTTTTCCTAGCAAAAGCATCCTACGTGCACTCATTAATTAATTGCTCTTTATGGTTAGGGCTTAACACGTAAAGAAGATCCATTTCCCACTCATGACATGCAAGATCTTATCAGCATTTATTAATTCGCTCTAGCTCGTTTTCTAGAGTTCCAATAAATTTGAAGAATCAGTATTATGAATTAGAAGGAATTCTGAGTTTATGATCTCGTTTTCAAGTTTTATGAGGCTAATCTAGAAGTACGCATAGAAATTGTCTAGCCAATTATTTCGATTTGGATCTTGTAGGATTCCCACGAAATGCTTTCATTTCTTTCCTGTTCGTGACCCAAGATTCCGTCTCGCACATATTTCAGAAAGTGCGATATGATTTGATTGACGATATATGAAGATATAGATGGTGTATCCATGAAGATAAATCTTGGTTGGGGTAACATACTTCTAAGTGGAGGATTTTCCATTTTCAGCATTTAAATGGGTCATCGAACATGCCATAGAAAATAAATCGTTGCGTGCTAACTTTTACAACCAGATCATTCTACATAGACCTGGATAATAACATGGCGTGATCTAGATGTCACTTCTATAGGATTACCGACTTTTTCTTAGCTCCTATGAGTAGTTGATTAACGTAGTTACTACTCTTGATTATAGGTTTGACCGGTCGCCTATTTAGAATAGGGGTAACCCCAAAGAAATCTAATTTCAAGGGGCGCTTGGATTTTCTCCTTAATTAAAGTCGAAATTTAGTTTAGCGCTAATCAATGAAGCATCTTGGAGAATTATTGCTTATCTTATCTAACATAGTTTCCAACATGATATATGCTCAAATTACCTCAATTTCTTAATGAGCACCATGGTGTTTCCATAGCCCGAAAGTTGACTAGAGTGGATAAAAGAGTTGAATATGTTGTTTGGTGGATGGAATCTCATTATAATAAGAGCTCTAATTTTCCGTATAATTGAGTGACAGTTTACATCCGTGGACTAATTGCCCCGACTACTTTGATGGTCCAGTTTGAATAGAGTAGATTTTTGTCTGATTTCTTTTGAACAAACGAAGAAGATTAGTTAGGAGACAGAAGAAAAAAGTGGCAGCGCCTAATTCAACTAGAAAATTTGCAAGTTCTCCAATGAACATGAGAATAAAATTTTTGAGTTACGTTGTCCTGGGAAAATGAGGCTAAGGAAGGGGATCAATGTATTTTACTTTTTCAATTGAACTTGATGAAATTACATCATGAATGGAAATAGGACAATCACTTAGAGTTGGGTTGGTAATCTCATTAAGTATTGAATATTAAAGGTATAGTTTTATTTTCGGTCTTGGAACTAGTTTCGACTTTAGATTGTGTAGCTGGGTTCTTCAATTTTCAATTTGTTCAATTAAGTCCTTTTAACTTCCGTGGTTGCTCAATCGAGCTTCTTTTTTGTTTATTTATTATTATTAACGCACAATATTGTTGTTGTAATAGAAAAAATTTAGATGACGAAAAAATAAAATTTCAGAATTTTTTTTAAAAATAACAAAAATAATCTGAAATAAAGAGAGTGGTTTTGAGCGAGGGAAAGAGATGGTAGCGGCATCTACCACTGACGAGGTTCTGGCACCATCGCTTTTGCTCATTTTTAAATCCAATGTAATTGAGTCTAGTGGAGTCGAGTTCAACTATCTTGATTTTCTATTATTAGAGTCAGGCTCGAGTAATAGGAAATTTAAAATTCACGAATTCTAAGTATGTGACTTGCTTTGAACTCCAGCTTATACTGCATTTGCTAGAACAATTACCCAATCCGTTTTAAAATTATTACATAGATGACAATTTTGTCTTGAACTTTTCAAAATTTCAAATTAGTCATAAACACTTGCGTTAAATTCCAATGTAGTCCTTTCGATCAATTTTCGCTGGAAATTGCTAACGTGGCGGCTAAGTCATCGCCGGCCATTTCACGTAGCACACTGTTGCGTCAGTGATTTCCCAACGAAAATTGGCCAAGATGACTGTACTGAAATCTCGCACAAAGGTTTACGACTAAATTAGCAGAATTAAGAAATTTATGACTGAGTTGACATCCATACAATAGTTTTTGGACTGATTGGACAATTTCCCTTGTATTTGCTTGATGTGCTCAATTGTAACTTATATGTGTTTGATCTAGTATTGTAGAATGGAGATATGGTAGATTTTCCTCTATCTCCCCGATTGGAGAAGATTTCTTCTGGTCGTGCCTTTGATATGTTAGTTATGAGTTATAGATAACCTACATGTGATTGATGTTCATATTTATAAAAAATCAGAGACACATAAATCATAGACATTCTCCAATCAAGGATCGAAGAAAATATGGCCTTATGATATAATTCTTGGGAGTAGTCAGGACAAGATTGAACAACAGGAAGATGACAAGAAGATTTTTGCCTGTAGCTCTCGCTTTATCTCCTTCCAATCCGTCCATTCCCAAGGAACCAAACATGCCAAATTAACAGAAAACTCAGGATCAGATTGTTCCAAAAATATGTACACAACGTAAATTTGTGGATTGCATGAGGCCTCCATGCAGATCTAACGTACGTCCCTACGTGCTCGCTCGTATGCCGTATATGCCGATACAAAGTGTGTGATTTACGCATGCCTAAAAGCACAAGAACCATATCTATGTAACAAGACGGTGTGTGTACAGTGACAAAGAAAAAGCACTCGTGGAAACAATCACTCAATCACGCTTTTTTACAGTAAAACTTATAAGAGAGACAGATCGATCTCAATGCACCGCCGGGTCTTTGAAGAAAATCTCGCTCCAAGATGAAGTAGCCGAAGAAGGAGAACCTCTGGAAGCGCCGCCGTTGGCGTCGCCGTGGTCCGTGACCACAGATGCTTCAGTCAAAGGAGGAGGAAGAAAAAGGTCGAGATCATTGTAGTCGCACCATAGAGCGGACTCCGTAGAGTCTAGATGATGATCAACGCCGTCAACCACGGAGAGACATTGACTCGTCGTCGTCCTCTCGACATGGTTGTGCAACGAGGTTTGGAAGCTGAAAGGGACTAGTGGTGGTGGGTTTGTCAAATTATTGGATGTTAAATGATGATGGCTGGCGAAATTATTGTCTTGGAGTGGTTGAGAGAAACTGGCGATTCCCTCGGAAAACAATTTCGTCGTTGACAGTAACGTATTAAAATCCGGGTCTTCTTTGATAGGGTCGTACGCGTTTTCATCGTGGGTTGTCTCTGTAATGCACGAAGTTTGGCTGAATAGATTGTTGTTGCTGGCTGTGGCTGTGGCTGGAGATTGGAGAAGACCCTGTAAGTACTGAAGACTGTTAGCGAATTGAAGAGCATCGGGTTGTAATCTGAGCGCCGATTCGTCCAGCGCTCGAGAACCGATCAGCCTGCTCAGGTTCGCTAGGGCTATGAGCTGCGACAAGCTCGACGAGAAAACGTCCGTTCTCTGCTGGTGAGTCACCGGGTCGAAGCCCATGCGGATCAGCTTCTTCTTCAGGTGGGCGTTCCAATAATTCTTGATCTCATTATCGGTCCGGCCCGGGAGTCGCATGGAGATCGCCGACCACCTGCCGCATGGGAAAAAGCATTTTACTCGATCATAACAACCATATCAACGAATTACATTGCATTAACTAAGATCCCTCTGTTTGTGAGATCGTCGATGTCTACGGGAAAACAAGACCGCGCGCAACGAAAGTATCAATTTAGCGTTTTGTGTAGGGTTTCCAGAATCCATTACTTGTTTCCGAGCACGGAGTGGAGATGTAAGATGGTTTGTTCCTCTTCCGGGGAGAAACTCCCTCTCTTGATGTCCGGCCTCAAGTAGTTTATCCATCTCAATCTGCAGCTCTTGCCACATCTATTTAGACCTGCACAATAAACGCGCAAATTAGTAATGAATGAGAGAGAGAGAGAGAGAGAGAGAGAGAGAGAGAGAGAGAGAGAGGTTTTGAAACCTGCACGTTTAGGGAGAGAGATCCAGCTTCCATGGCCGTGCTGCTGGATGAAATCAAGAAGCTTCTTGTCTTCCTCAGAAGACCAGGGCCCTTTCTTTAGGCCACTGCCTTCGCCACATGGAAATCTTCCCATGATGTTTCTTGGCTTTTTTCTTTTTTGGGTCTTGTGGATTGTAATCCTCAGGACACTGTGCCTTTGTTAGTTTCTCGCTCCACTCGGCTGCTTCCTTTCCTTGTGGTACTACCAAAGGATCCTTGGCTTCAAGACTATATATATACAAGATCTCAGCCCTTGCTCTCTATTCTTTTTCCCTCTAATTGTAATTTTTCTATGGGGACACAACCTGTCCAAATTTATTTTATTTCGGTGGTGGGAAATGAGTTGAGAACTCCCCTAGAATGATGTCCATGATAGACCTTAGCTGTCTCTCTGTGACATGTATATCTTTTCGACGTTACCACGTCCTCAATCTCAATCCTGTAAATCCCCGTGTCCCGTACTATGAAAACTCACACATAGAATGGTTCACGCTACGAATCAAGGAAGTATTTAGAAAATGTGTTACCTATACAAGTATGTGTTACCACTGGAGCTCCACCACATCCCGATGGCTTAGATTCATTTTGATATCTGTAGCCATTTAGTAAAATTTGACTCGTCAAATTGTATTGTACATAAGGTTCAATCAAGCCCAATAATCTAGCAATATTAGATAATTATTTTAACAGCTATCTTTAATTTTTTGTACCTTGAGGATTAGCAATCTTTTTTCTTTATTTATTATCGTGCTATACTTAAGCCTAGTGAATATGACTACACAAAGTGTTTCTCTAAAGTAACGTAGGATTCAGACTCGGTTGTCTTGGTTTACAGCATTATTGCAATCAATGACGGATAATACTAATCGAGCGATACTGACGCGATCAAGTGAAAGATACGATGAACATCGATGTCTCCAAATATCTCGGACTCCGACTAACTATCGATACCAAAATTCCTAACTAAAAACTACCAAGAATTACCATGGTTAAAAACTTGTGCAATTTGGGGAACTAATCACGTAAATCTCCCGGTCAAAGCTGCGCTGTTTCCCCATCCTTCCAAAACCAAAAATATTATCATTAAGATAATAATTAAATTAACAATGTCGAGACTGATTGCATAGCACGTGTACGGCCCCCGTTGGCTGGAGGAACCTGCCCCATGCACGCAACAGGCGGGCTCTTCCGTCATCTTTTCTGCATGGCCACAATTCAACGCCGTGACGTCTTATGCTCTGGACCCTCGTATCGAAAGACCTTGCTTCTAATTTAATCAAAACTAAAGTCTCTCTTGAATTATTTCATTCGGTAACATATTAATATTACTGTTTGTAAGTACGGCGACACATGCAGTCACACGAAGTTTCGTTACAATAGTCAATCACATGTCTATAAATTCCAATTATAATGATGAAGAACAGATAATCATTATCGAATGTAATCATAATATTGGACTGTTGACTGGTTGTGCTCGAGATAATCATCATGATGCACTAAATAAATCTAGGCTGCATTGGGAAAAAAAGGTTGATTTAATGGGTGTTTATATATTTTCTTGAGTTTGGTATGTTCAGAATAGTTCACTCTACATAATGTTAATAATTAAGCAATAATACTGCCTAGGGGCAATCCAAAATGTAGTGTACAAGATGGTTTTGACTTGTGTTTTTATCAAAGTAGAGGGTACGTATAGAGGTTCCGGATATGCACAAATCATAGGGAGAACAGGCAGGCACAATCATTTGGACTCTTGCAAGTAGTTTTCCTGCTCCCTATGCTCAGAAAAGTTAGGTGGGTTTTACTATTTTTTTAAGACCGTTTGAGGAAAGCCCTTGTTCTATTGGTTAATCCCCAAAAGGGACCGGGGCGCCGGATGAGCTCAGCAAGATTAAGATGCGATTAGTTTAATCGAACACAACAATAAACATCGTAAACTCGAACATTAATACGTAAGGACGGATAATAAATTCGTGGTTAGGTCGCGTCCATTTGAAAATGGCGGAATCTCGAGCCTAGTTTGATTATTAAAACACACACGGTCGTGAATCTATTGATTGTATAATCCAACTCGAGATCTCCAGGTAATTTGGTTTCGTCAGGTTTCAACCGAAAAACCCTTTTGTGCTGGGTCGTCGGGATTTACAATTTATTCACCGATTCAACGCTATCTAAAACACGAGCAGCTAGCTTTGAATGCGGACCACAATCTGAACCTCTTAATGTCAATAAACAAAATGAAACTTGTGTGTGTTCCATGACCTGTATGAGCACATCGGTCTTGAAGAACTCAGCCTTGAAGGCGACATGAACTTTGAATGCCTCGAAATGATTAAAATTGAAATGGTTTTTATAACATGCATTGCTAGCATAAAAAGAAAAGGTTCGCAAACTTTTTTATCCATATCTAATATTAAAGGTAGATGATTACCCACTTTCTCATTAACCACTAAATTAAGTGATGGATGGATTCCCTGTGGAACTTTATATATACATTGACAATGCATACTTGGTTGTCAAGGAGAAGGTAGACAAACCCCCCACTTCTTCCCTCCTCTCTCTTCCCCCACCACCTCCCGCTCACCTTTGCCACTGTCGCGAGTGCCCGGCATTGCACCTCTGCCGCCATCAACACGATGGCAACATTGACGACTCTGAGCAATGTTGAATCTAGTGTTGCAATCCCATATTGGAGAGTGCCACTGTCGCGAGTGCCCGGCATAGCACCTTTGCCGCCATCAACATGGTGGCAACATCGACGACTATGAGTAATGTTGAATCCAGTGTCGCAATCCCGTATCGGAGAGAGAGAGAGAGAGAGAGAGAGAGAGAGAGAGAGAGAGAGAGAGAGAGAGAGAGAGAGAGAGAGAGAGAGAGAGAGAGAGAGAGAGAGAGAGAGAGAGATGGTGTTGAGACAACATTTGAGATCTTCTATGGGAATAGTAGTTTCGACTCTTTTTATTATGTAATTTCGTATGAAATGAAAAAGTTACTCTACTAGATAGAATTGAAATGAAATGTGAGGTATTATGGTATTTACCATTTTGGTTACTAAACGTACATAAATTTTGATGGCCCCCCCAACTCAATTGGTCCCCCCCTAATATAAAAGAAAGGCAAAGTGCACTAGAAGTTATACAATGAATTGAGAAAGTAATCAGGTTTTAAAATTTTCAAACGGTAAAATCAAGCTCTAAAGTTTATTTAAGTGCAATTCAATACTTCTGTTGAATTTATCTAATTTGAGAGATGAAAAATGTTAGCGTGACATTTTTTCAATAAAATTTTGATGAGGCGTGGCATTGATGTGGCACCATTTGGCATCATGTAGGCACCACATCTGGAAAAAAAAACTAGAGATAATCTTGTGTTTACAGATATAATTGGTATTATATATAAAACAAACTTGTAGAATCTTCAAACTTTCATTTCCTTGAAAGTATAATCCCGCAATAACTCATGAAAGTTACTTACTATTTGCAATAATCTCGTCATCACGATTTTCCTTCCCCAATTTTTATGATTCAGGCGTTCCATACCTCGACACATTTTCATCTTTTTATAGGTCTCTCACTTTGTAACCCTCAAATGTACTTCATTAGTATTCACTTGAATTCACTCCTACAAATATTTTCTTTTTCCGAACACATTTCGAATTTGATTCAATCTCTTGAACAAGTGCATGTGCAACACTTGCTAGTATAATTTGGTGGTGTCAAGAGTAATTTGAGGGGAAAATGGCATAGATGGTCCCTGAACTTTGGGCAAATATACAATGTGGTTCTTGAACTTTTATTCTGTTCAATGCGGTCCTTCAACTTTAGCCCAATGTGCATTGTAGTCTTTGAATTTTTAATTTGTTCAATGTAGTCTCCGTACTTTTAGTACATGTTTAATTTAGTTTTTAGATTATATAAAAAAGTTCAATATTGCCCCTAAACTTGAATTAATGAAAGTGTGACATTAAAAGTTTTCATATAGTCTAGAGACTATATTGAACTTGTACAAAAAATTTGGGAATCATATTGAACAAAAATAAAAGTTCAAGGGCCATATTGCACATTCCGCTAAAGTTTATGGATTACATCGAATAAATCAAAAGTTCCAGGACCACATATTATTTGTGTCATTATCCCTAATTTTAGTTTCAAACGATAAAACTATGATTTTATTCCAAAAGGTAACTTTTGTGAGACCATTGCCAACTATTCTAAAAGTTTAAGCTATTAGATGAAAGCATGGTTTAATATTTAATTACTCTAACACTTCCTCTTACGCTTAGTCTGATCTTTTTGACTAGTACTAAGCGTTGACATATTTAATTGGGGAGACGATAAATGGGACCTGGAAAGATTTGAACTTAGGACTTCCACCTCTGATACCAAGTGAAATTTTGTAGAACCACTGGTAACTATTCTAAAAGTTTAAACTGTTAGATGAAGACGTGATTTAATATTTAATTACTCTAATAACTTTGATTTTTTTTTTTCATTTCTTTGAGGAAAAGTTTCAATAATAGGCGACGTAATTAATACCCCGTTGACTTGTAGTTCCCGGTTGCGGTTCGAGGGTAGTTGGTTGCGGCAAGACACCCCACGGCAAGCTGTCGTGTCTGGATCTCGTAAGCCTATTCTTCGCACGCTTAAAAGTCTCCCGGGGCAAGTTTAGGTCAACAGTCTCCCTTCTTCTTTATTTAATGGAGCGGATATAACTGATTTTTCTTGGATTATCTTGATAACTTTCGATTGCATTTATTTAACACCAACCTGCCGCCGGTGACTTTCTCAGGGCTCCGCAGGTGCCTTGCCCGGTAACTAAATCCACCTTGAACGGAGTACAGAATTATCAATGACAGAATCTTTTTCAAAAATAAAAATACGATCGGTAAGGATCTAGTGAAGTCGGTTTTTGTTTGAGCCGTAGATAGAAGAACTAATATCGAGCCCGACCGACTACTCCAAGACCGCTCATCCATAAACTGGTTTATATCTTTCCATTCATTTCAAAACTTCCATAATCCCTTCCCGGACCAAACATGAATCTTTCAATTCATTTGGTATCTTCTTTCGCTACCAAAGCTTCGGAGTTCTATTCCTTCTTGGGCAAACACCTGATAGAGCAAGTGGTAGGAGATCAACTCATGCTAATCTCCATCTCTATCACTCAAAGCTTTGCTTCCTAAAGTTTATAGATGGATTTGTCTGGCCAAAAATAAGATAAAAATAAAAATAGCTGTGCCTAAACATGGGTAGCATTTTTTTTCTTTTCTTTAGTTTTGCTTGACCTTTTGAGACATTCTAACTACAATTTTCTTTGGAAGTGATGGTCTTATCACATAGACATGCACATTAAACCAATGGTTCATGTAATCGATTAGGTACATATAAAGTTCAGGACATGAAATTGGCCCTTTTACTTGAAGATGTAAAGCGTAAATTTTCGGGTGTTGGAAGAATTCAAATTCTCTGCTATCGGCTAAGACAAGAATAGATGGAGAAGGAAGCAACTATTTCATCTATTGGTTGCAGTCAGGGTAGGGAAATCAATCGGGCAAATTCTTGTACTAGATCTGTATTGTTATGTTAGTCCGGGTCGGGTTAGGAATTGAGACGATTTTCACTAGTGATGGCCCAAAACAGAGGTCTTGGCCCAAACCCGGATGCTTGGACTAAAGTTTGCTAAGGGCCCAAGGATAATGAAGAGTTGGTCATTAGTTAATCAGAATATGTAAATTATTTGGTGTCTAATTTGTTTTTTTCTCAAGAATTCTTATGTTTTTAAAAATTTTCCTTCGAGACAATTTAAAAATCCATAACATACTTGGCACGTATCCCTTCATCTCGCTAACAAAGATAAGAAGTATGTCTTATCGATGTATTTTTGCAAAAATATCAAGCATTTTAAGATGACAAAAAGATTAAAATGGAAAATTTTCACTTGCCTATACTCTTTCCCTCTTTGCTATGAATTTGTACAAGAAAAAAACACTTAGGTGTAACGAATTTAGTGTTTAACCATCTCCTTGTGCCAAATGCACGGATCAATGCGCTTAGTTTACTCCATCGTGACTTTGAGCACGGCAAACTCGTGGTGCTCAATCCAACCAAAAAATTTATAATCCAGTTGACAAGAAATTGCCACAATTGAACAGCTCATAAAAGACACAGCAATTTTCCAGTGTATATTTCCATGGGAGAGGAGAAGAGAACCTCGGCTGTACCGTATGATTATGCGATGTACGTTGTGCAACGTTGTAGATTATTTTTCGACGTTACAATGTGTCGTAATGAAATGCAAAAGATATCATAAAAATATATGGTTATGTCACCCGATAGTGCACGTAAGAGATTTCCTAGAAGGGTCTGGATCTATGTGATCTTTATGGACGTGGTGTCATCAATGCTTTTGCCCATAATGAGCTTGAACTCCCACCCTCCTCTTTAAATGCACCATGACCCCAGAAACGCTGCAACACCTTCCCCTTCGCCGCACAAGTCCATCTCTTCCCTCTCTTCGCCTTTGCTTCCTCGCCTCCAACCGCTCCGCTCCCACCTTCTTATCCTCCCCTCGCCTTGTCGCCGGCGTCGTCATCGGATGGCCAACGACGCGGCTCTGAGGTCGTCCCTGGTCTGGTTGGCGGCGGCGATGGTGGCGGTCGGGCTGTGGACGCACTCCTTCAAGAAGGTGGTGGCGACGTACGGGGCGGGCATGCTGGGGATCGCCGGCGTCCTCTTGCCGGACTGGGACTACTTCGACCGCGACTTCTCCAAGTGGACCACCCATGTCAGCGCCGAGGAGAGAGCCGCCATTTCTTCGCGGCGGTCTCTCTTCGCAAGGTATGCTCCTCTCTCCCCGTCTCTCTCTTCTAGCGCCAGCATCTCTAGGAAATGGGAACTGAGCCTTGCATCTAATGTACACAAGGGTAGTCTTCTCGGCGATATACTTACCTTAGGCGATTTAGCTCCTTAGGTTTCTCGTTCTTGACAGTGAATCCAACCGCCCCGGCCGGCAGCCGGTAAGTCCGGTGGTTTAATCTGTGTGTCCGTTCGACCGAGATGGAAAGAAATAGATTTAGATTAAACGATGTCATCTTAGCATGAAATTGCATGCGTTGTTGAACAGAAAGGAGACGACATAACTCCATATGCTTTTCAATAGGGATTTGCACGGTCAGTTTGACTTCTGAGTGTTGGATCTTGCAGGTTTAGAATCTATCCTCTTCGTTTGGCCGTGTACACATGCGTCTATGGATTTGGTCTGTACAAGTGGTGGGCGTTCGTATCCAGTTGAATCGAGTTTCTGGAATCACAAAACATAACTGCGTCGGTCGCGTGCGTGCGTGCCTCAGGCGTCCGTCCATCTGAATCTTACCAAAATCCGGTGAGACCGGCTAATTTCGACGGCGCATGTACGCCCAATCGCGGTGATAATGTCTCCAGGAATAGCGGGCCACAACAAAGAGGAGGAGGACTCGTTTCAGAAGCATTTTCACCAGTTTTCTTGGTCATGATGATGAATGATTCCTGCTAGATCTTTTCCACTTCAGTACAGTTCTACGGTTTGACATGTTCAATTAATGGTTATTTTTCTCCGGAATGTTGCATTTATTGTTGGGATTAGTGGGAATTGAGTGATGAGCTTTTGGTGTACTCCATCGATGAATGATATAAGATCCTATTTGTAGGACTCGAGTATGTTATAAGGTGCCCTCAGCATAACCATCATTATCAGATCCTTTTTCGAGTTGGAGAATTAACATCTCGCAGTCATCCTAATTTACGATGTCGATATCAGCATTCCCTCCTCTAACTCAACCTGAGAATGATCGAAAGCAACCCGAAGGATGTGTCTTGATAAGAATATCAACATGTCGAGTAACCGAGGTAATCCGCCACAAACATGAACCAACTTTGTACAATATGCTGTGCACAAAGCGACATCCATATTCGAAACCGGGTTTAGTTTCATACACCCTTTTACAAGTTACAGCTATCGATCGATTCTCAAATAGTTGCTTGACCACATCCTAACCACGCGTCTTGTTCAAAGCCTCAACAACGTGGATATGTGACGGTTTTTTACTAAGCAGGTCCAAGTAAATTGAAAGTAATCATTTATGAATTACAGAATAGCCTCGTAATAGATATATCTACTAGTCCAAATATATCATAACGAACAAGGTAAAAAAGTGTATGAACATTAAAAATCGCCATTAGTAAATTTTAACAAATTTAACGTATGGTCCGATTATGAATGCTCCCTTATGATTGGAGAAAAATGTATCCATGCATCTTTCAAGCAATATGCAACTTAATTAATTTTTATTTGAGTTTTGAAAAAAATCTCACCTACCAATGATACGTATTGCATCGTATTCACGAAATTACCAAAAAAAAAATTCCTAACATTTTCCAATTTAATTTCCGCGAGAGGAACTCCGACAGGACCGGACTATATATAAATACGCCGCCAGTCTTGGCGCCATATCCATTTCCACTCAAACGAACCGAAGACGCGCGCTCAAACTCTTCGCTCCTCTCCTTCTCCCGTTTCTCTCTCGATTCCAGCACCGATCTTGCTTCCCTCCCTCTCCAGGTACCGTTCGATCCGTCGATTCGCGATGCAGAAGCTAGGGTTTCCGAGCTTCAAGAGCTTGGACCAGCTCAAGCCTCGGTCGGCGTCCGCCTCCGGGACGGCGAGGACCGTCTCCTTCCCGTCGCGTCCGTCGACGGACTCGCTTTCGATCGGGAGCTTCGCGAATCTGAAGCTCACCGCAGGTTCTCTCGCGGCGTTGGCGTTGTTGATCTGTTTCTTCGCGTGCTCTGTTGTTTTTCCTTCTTTCCGGATCGCTCTGTTGATTCTCTGTGGTTGAACTGTCCGTTTGCCAGAGAAACTGGTGAAGGAGCAGGCCTCCGTGAAGACCGATCTCGAAATGGCGGTAGGGAAACGGAAATTTCGTTTTTGATTGTTTCTCTGAATCTGATCGTGTGTGGATCTTTACCTGCGCAATTGCTGCGACTTGCTTGTGCAATCGTTTGGATTGCGTGATGCGTATGTTTTGGGAAGCACGCGGAAGGCGCAGGATGTGAATATCTGAACTCGCGATTATTAGTGTTTTGAGAAGGCTGAGTTAAGAACTTATGTCGTTGATTTGCTTTTATAGGTATTTATTTGTCGTTGCTAGTGATCTTACTGGATTTTCCTTGCATTGCAATTTTTTTAGCTTTCTCTAATCATGCTTCACACAAACTTGAGGTGTACGCCTACCTAATGAGTGTTTTCTCTGTTCTAGAACACGAAATTGAAGAAATCGACGGAGCACATCCGTACACTGGAGGACAAACTGCAGAATGCCTTTAATGAGAATGCTAAGCTTAAGGTGAAGCAGAAGGAGGATGGGAAGCTGTGGAAGGGACTGGAGTCTAAATTCTCTTCTACGAAGACATTGTGCGATCAACTCACAGAAACGTTGCAACACTTGGCCAGTCAAGTCCAAAATGGTCTCTTACTTTCCCTACATATAAAAAATGATAATTTTGCAGCTTGGTAAAAAATTCAGTAGACATGACATGTTAAAGTTGCTAATGTAGCTGAGAAAGATAAGGAGTTTTTTGAAGACAAGTTGTCGGCTAGTTCAGTCGCTATTGATGGGTTGAATCAACAGATGGCTGCGCTTTCCATGGAGTTAGAGTCTGCAGCGGAGACTATTCAGAGACGTGAGTCATTCTCAGTCATATTTCTCTTTATTTATTTTCTAAAATAGCACAACGAAGTGTGCGGTTGTGAATTGTTAGGTGTATTCGTAAATTCTTGTAGATCTGTTGAATTTTGGTGTCATTCTTTGGTTTAATTTTAAACAAATAAGCTCTTATTAAATGATAACTCTAGGTGACAAGGAGTTGATGGAACTTGGAGTTGAGAAAGAAGAACGAGAGAAATTTCACAGAGATGAACAGTGCAGGACAGCCAATCTCATAGAGGAGAAAGGTAAATTAGGTTCCTTTTTTGGGAATGGTAATCTTATATACATATGCTGTTGCAGAGAGCTCTTCATGCAAAATGATCTATCATATAAATGAAATACTGAAACCATGTTCTCTATCTCATTTGACTCGGAGAACTGTGAAGTTGGATGTTACTTCACTGAATCATTTTGAGAGTTCCTCAGCTGGATCAGACGAAGGTCCTAAAGTGGAACATATAAGGCTCCTCCAGTGGATGAGTGTTTTGACCCTTGATCCTTCTCATCCATATGCTCCTAAGCATCAAGTGGATCATCACTTTCATGAACTACCACGGGAAGAAAAATGGAAAATATACACCTCTCCCGATGTTTTGGAAAGATTGTTGCAATTCCCAAATCCAGGGCACTTTACTAAGTGGTATCGCTACAATTGGTTTTGATCTACACACATATAGAAAAATGTTAGCTTCAGGCGGAATGTATGTATAACATACAAAGGGTTCAGTTGGTGACAATGAGACAATTTAAAAGAAACCTTTCTGTTAGTTGCAGAACTTTATTAGCTTTGGATGAGATAAAAATGTTTCTGATTTACTCTTTTCATTAGATGACAATGACACGGTTGAGATAGCAATAGACTAGTTACATGTTATCAGTGCAGTTTTTCAATATGATGTTAATAATGTAGTTGTTTGGTCAGAATCTTGTAGGGCATTTGGTATACATCTGGTTGGAAAGCCATCAAATAATCGTTATCTTGCTTGCAGATGCAATGATCAAGAAATTTGAAGCAACTTTAGAGGAAAATGTAATAGCCATGGACAATTTGAATTCTACATTGGGAGAAGTGCAGTCCAAATTAATATCAAAAGAAGATGAAATCAAACAATTGATTACCACTCAAGAAAATTTAGAAAAAGACAAGAAGGAACTTCAGTTGAGAAATGATGATTTTGGTAGTAAGTTGGTATTGTCACTCCAGGAGATTGAAAGTCTTGAAAGTCTTGTTCACATGACTGCTGCACAGCTGGTGGAATTGGATAAGAAAAGTTTGATTTTTCTGGAAAAGTTTGATCAGTTGAACTCCCTGTACCAGTCTTGCTTCAAGTTAGTTCAAGAGAAGATGGACCTTACAGCTCAACTTGCTAAGAAGAGGCATAATAAGCTGCTGAGTGATCTCTTGTTCACAACATCAGAGAAGGATACTTTGCAAGTGGTGAATCAGGAGTTAAATAGTAAGGTCATAGAACTTCAGAAATCTCATGAGGTGGCTATAACACAGCTTTCAGAGGAACTTCGAATTTCAAAAGAGAGAATTCAGCGCTTGGAATCTGAAGCAGAAACCCTTGTCTCAAAGAAGATTGAGTCTGACTCACTGGTTTCTGAATTAGAGCAGAAAATTAGCTCTCTTCTGGAGAGTGCAAAATCTTCTGAAGATAGAATGGTTAAAACTATTGCTTTGGTCATTTTGTATTTTGTAACCATGCTTTGTTGCTGTCCTCAACCTGTTTCTTTATGTCTCACAGCAAGATTTGCTGGTCAAGTATTCAGCATTAGAGAGTGGGAAAAATGATGATAATGAGAAATCTCGAGCAGAGATACAGAAAAAGGCTGAAGAAATACAAGTGCTTCAAGATGTGAATGAGAAAATTGAGAAGCAAAAGGATGCACTTGAGAATCAAGTTGATGATCTCAAAAATGTGTTAGAGGAGAAGGAAAACCTTATTCTCAGTTACAAGGATAGAGAGAAGAAGCTAGAAGAACAAATTTCCGAGGTGAACTTTTGAAATAATGATTCATGAACTTAGAACACTCCTAGAGTACTATATATTCTTCATACCAGCATGTTGCTGCAGAATCAGGCATTGCTGACTTCAGCTGAACATAGACTAGCAGAATCCAAGAAGCAATATGATATGATGCTTGATAATAAACAGATGGAACTTTCGAGGCATTTGAAAGAACTTTGTCAGAAGAATGATCAGGTTTCATTGCTTGTCATGCTCTGCATGTAGCTCAAATTACTTGTAATCATTTGAGTGCTAACAACGAGCATGATCAGGCCATTAATGACATTCGAAGAAAATTTGAGCTGGAAAAGCAGGAGATTGTCGATCAGGAAAAAGAAAAGGTCTGCAATTTCTTCAAACTGTGTTCAACATTTCCATAATGTATTGATATAATCGGCTGCTGTTCCCTTTGAGCCTTCAGGTGGACAAAGTTGTCAGACAAATGGAAGTTGAGTGTGATAAAAACCTTGCTGATTGCAAAGAAGAATCAAGGCAGCATTTGATATGCGTCCAGGAGGAACATGCTGCTTTAGTATGATTCAGAGCCAATGCATACTTTCATATTGATCTTTTGTCATCTTTTCCTTAATATCCTTTATGGCCCTGAAGTTACTGAGCTATATGGTTTTATTTGGCATTACTTTATCTCACAGTTGAGACTTACATCTATGTATTATCCTTTTAAGTTTGCGAGGTACATTCACATGTTGGCTTTTGGTATAGTTACCTTTTAAAATATTTGGTTTATGAAATTGAAAGGACTAATATCAAATTCACTTTCTAGTGTTGCGTTTTTCAAAGTAAAGCGTAGGGAATAAATAGATATGCACAGTTAAAACCAAAATGCGGTTCCAGAGAAACTTCTTGGACAAGTCTTATGTGCTCTCACTAGCTAGTTTTGTGTGAACTACAATTTAGCAAACTGACTTTGCATGGTCCCATCAAATTCAAATTAATTTCATCTCATCTGTGATGTAGGTAAGTTGCATTCATCAGGAAAACAACCAGAAGGAATTAATTCTCAAAACGAACCACAATGAAGAGATGAAACGTGCCCAAATCCAATCTGAAAACGAGATGAGAGAGGTGCATGTGGTACCAGCTTCAAGATGAATTTCCAGATTCATTTATAGTTTGGATTTGTGATGCTTGTTTAACCATATAGAGAACAACCGCGCTTAGGAATGAACATGAAGCTCAGATGAAAGCTGTACAGTGTCAGTATGAAGATGAATGTAGAAAACTGCAAGAGGAATTGGATCGGCAGAAATCCAAAGTATGCAATATCTGTAGTCTTAAAGTGGATTTTATGAACTGTATCGGAAATTGACTCCATACGATGCGCTGCAGGAAGATAGACAGAGAGCTTTATTGCAATTACAGTGGAGAGTAATGGCCGACAAGCCACAGGAGGATCAAGAGGTCACTTCAAGAAAGGTTAGGTCTTGACTATTTTTCCTTAATCAATCCCATAGAGAATCTTTATTTCAATAGACCTCCATGCAGGATATGTCATTCTTTAAAACTCATACTTTGAGTTAATTGTGTGATGCTACTTTACATTTGTGTAGAACATTTTCTTTTAGATTTGTGCTGACTATTTAGTTTGGTTCAAAGGAATTGAAAACTCAAAATGTTGAGAATGTTTTTTCTCGGCTGAAGATTGTACAAGACATTTTCTTTTCTTTAAGGTTGTTTCACAGCATTTTGCTGTGGTCCAGGATGGCTAATAAATGAACCAATTTTGTACTACTGAATCTAATGATGTATGACTTTTGATCATGAATTCTATTGAAAGTATTGAATAGGCATAACTCCGTTGAAACCCTATTGCATGCATAACACACTTTTCGTAGCATCAACTTTGGATGCAATGAGATGCCCGGAAAATGCAGATAATAAAATAAGAAGTTATTTTTTGTGAGTTCGATGCAAAATGATGCACCTTGTCTGTGTTATCTATCTGCCTATGCATTTTGGGAGTTTTTCTTTGGAAACTAAAAGAGGTTTTCTTCTCTTGTTGGCATTCTGAGTTTGATGCTTGCACCAGTAAGGACTACCACGTTTTTAACCTCATGTCCCATTTGGATGTTGTCCTCATATATATGCATCATAGTGTGAAGATATTAAGAAGATGTACCTGAATTTTACAGTTGGGAAATTCATGTTTGTGATGATTGATATAAATTCCATCTCATCTGGATACGCATCATCTGTTGATTTAACAATAAGAATATGGAGATATGCCTTAAGCTTTATACGATATAATTCCTCTTGTCATTGTGAATGTTTTTCTTGAAAGGAGTATTCAATCACTTCAATGAAGAAGAGGAATTCTAACGGTAGTAGAAGAAGCCAGCATGTCTCAAGAGCAGAAGATGATGGGCAGGTGACCGGGAAACACTAACTTGTTCTCTTGCTTGCTCTGCAGCCAATAGAAAATCAGCTTCTCATCTCATTTTGATTCCAATCGTTGTTGCAGGATTCACCTATCCCTGAAGCAACTCAAACACCTGTGTCAAAATTGTTGAAAAAAGTAGAGAACACTAATACTGGTAGTGTGGCAAATATTCCCAAGCATAGCAAGAAGGTAAGTTGTTATCCACTGTGATCTTAACACAAAAAACAGAAGTCTATCATTAAGTGTCATCTAAGGTGCATTTCTTATCCTCTGCACCTGGTATTATATTCTTCCATTGCATGAATTGATATAATCAGTCCGATACTTCTCGTGCAAGTGCTTTCTGCCTGCCTCATGATATCCTCAAGTATACTCAGTTTACTTTCTGCACGACAGGTAACTCACCGTGAATATGAAGTTGAGACGACAAATGGAAGAACAATTACCAAAAGAAGAAAGACAAAGAGTACTGTAATGTTCGAGGCATGTGTCTAGTCTGACTGAACCATAAGATTAGCATCTGATTGTTGGTCCTCCGTTAGTTAGGTTGCTAGCCTTTGTTTTGCCAAACAATGGTGCCCTTCAATGTATCTCATTGCTGCAGGATCCAAGAAAACATAAGAGGATGGTTTCACCAAGAATGAGCACCCTCAAGGATGTAAAGGTAAGTACGGGCAAAACTAATAGATATGTGTTTATACTTGAACTATAGGAGTTTGGTATCAATTTCACTTTTCAGTTACCAGAAGACTATGTCTAGGCAATTCCTTCATCTCCCTTGTGACGAGCCGCTTGGACTCAATCCATGGTTATTTTATTAGAACAGTACTCAACTACTTGTGTCAGTTTTGAGGAAAGGTACCTGCGAAGGTTTCTCATATGTTACAACATAGAGGATCAGATGAATAGTGGGATAAAAATAATAGATTAATTTATGCATGTACCTTTCAATCCAATTCCACCAGGATGAAGTATGTATTTTACACATCCTGACCTTGTCTCTGTTGATATCTTACGTTCTTTTGCTGATTCTCTATACCTAAGGATGCAATATCCATATTAGTGAAGGAAGAGGAAGAAACCTGATGATACTTTTTGTCTTTTGTTCGCAATTCGATGGTTAGACCTCACACTTAAAAGTGAATAGAGAAATGGATCAAGAGCCCACTACAATAAAGACTTTAAAGAACCACTTTAAATAGTAAATTTTCAGAGATTAAGGTTCCGTTTTATTTTGCAGAAAATGAATGATTTGGAAAACATTTTCCTAAAAATGATTGCATGTATCGCTTAAAATAATTAGTCAATGAAAAACGTCTTCATTATCGACAATAATATGTCTAAACATTTTCCTTGGCGATGAAAAAATTTTTCATTCGTTTATTCATTCTTGTAAGCGGCACAAATGATCATTTTTTGGAAAATATTTTCCATACCATTTATTTTCCGCGAAACAAACGCACCCTAAGCGAAAGGAACTCTAAGTGGCCCTGTTGTTATATATATTCAATGATGGTATAGTGTTGAAGAGGCTGAAAAAACGTGGCACCTCCTGGTTCTGACTGTTGCCACAGGTAAATCCTGACAGTTTGAGAGCAACAGAACAAAATTGATATGTTGTCTTACAGTGGATACCAAATAATAATTACATGTAGGAATTTGTATAAATATATGTAATACAGCATACATTGTCATTAGCCTTACATCAAGTCACATGATTTGCCTTTTTTTTCAGAACCTGTAATTAATGATTTTTTCTGAGTATCCAAAGATCATTCTTGGTCTGCATCTTTACCAAAAAAAAAAAAAAAATTCTTGGTCTGCACTCTTTGTGCAGGGAACAAAGGGAGTTCATCCTCCACGAAGTTCGAATATAGGTGATTTGTTCACAGAAGGATCGTTAAATCCCTATGTCGATGATCCTTATGCATTTGACTGAGGTATTTGTTGGTTCTGAAATGTTTCTGAGATCTAACGAACTGATAATGCTATCTTATACTATGAATTTTAGATATAATGATGATTCTATGGTAGAATTTAGACAAATAGATCATATAGCGGAGACCGCTAATGAGACTGTTCAGTCTTCGCTAATAGATCACACAGCATAACACCTGTAGCTCTGCTAGGCCCTGAGCCCACCCTGAATTTGGGTACAAAGATCTGCTCATATCTGAATATTTCCCAATCTACTGGGCATTCGGCCTAGTGGCCAGCGGGTGGACATGGGGACGGGAGGCTGGAGGTTCAAAACTCCCAACCGCAGGGCAGAAAAAGAAAAAGAAGCAACCAGTTCTCATTTTTAATGGTCGCGTTATCTGAGTCTCATTTGTTACTGCCAACACTATATTTGTCTCCTATTTTTCACGATATTTTCTCTCCATTCATAACTAGGTCCTCATGAAAATGGATCTTCCATATAGTTGTTACATTTATGAACTCATGCAAATGGATCTTCCAACAACATTTTTAGCATTACTTGGATATATGTAGTTTTCTTCTGGAAGATTGTACTCTAGAAATCACACTAATTTTCCAGCCATAGAGATGTTCTTGTTGAAGAACAGAACAATAATTAAAGTCATGGAGGATAATAGATTAGCGGTGTGAATGAGAGTTACGTTCGATGTTCTCCAGAGGGATACAAATGGCGGTACCTTGTCTTCTGGCAGATCGTACTAATCATGATGAGGAAGAGCTTCACAGCAGTCATTTTTCCTTCTTTGTTTTTGATTGACTTTTATTCCTGTAATTGAAAATTCTGCTTGTTCTTCCGTATGAATCTATGTCAAGGTTGTAGTATCATCGGAGTCCACGTGATCAGCTTACCTATGATTATGTAACTTAATTTAGAGAAATCTTGGTGTGTAAATATGAATTTCCTGCTTATCGTTACAGTAAATGCTTTTTGTTCGTCATTCTAATTTC
This sequence comes from Syzygium jambos, assembly GCA_031216235.1. Lineage (NCBI taxonomy): Eukaryota > Viridiplantae > Streptophyta > Magnoliopsida > Myrtales > Myrtaceae > Syzygium > Syzygium jambos. The sequence continues at coordinate 7,699,760 of CM062225.1, read as the reverse complement.
AATTTTCTTGGCTTAGGCTTAAGCGTTTCCATCACTTGCAATTCTCTGTTTCATTTAACTGAATTCATGACATTCAGGGGGCCCAACCAGTTGAACATGTTCAGCATCACACCAACCAGCTTGCATTTCTTCCGGAGAACAGATTCTTTTGCAACATCTTTGAGTGAAATGGTTTGCAAGATACTGGCAGTCTCTGTAAATCTGTACATTCACAGAAATTACAAGTGGGACGGTACACAGACGTATGCTTCTCAACTTCACTTGTACATCACTTATAATCACACTGCAGATATCTGGTATTGGGTCACGATTCATCTATGTGAAGTAAGACAGCAAAAAAATAAACCTCAGTTTTGCATCAGACGCACAACTAGGTCTGCTCTTTCCAGTTCCCTGATGGCAGAGTACTCGGTCTCTACAGCACTTAAAAGTGGCATTATGAACATGACTATCCAATTTTGTTGGATTGATGCCTGAGGTATCAGCTATCTCAGCCGTTCAAGGGAAGAGTGCCAGATGTGGGAATGCAATTTGTAGGGTCATCCTGACCAATACGTTTAGGCGAAATGGGTGAATTGGATACATAAATTCTCTTCCGCAACTTGTTTGGACGAGGCAAAGGTTAAATTCTGCATGACGCTCTAACCTGACTAGGCGGTGATCCGCTTGGTCAAATCTTTACCCCTGGCTGCATCTATGGTCGATCCCCTCTATAAGACTTCTGACCCCATATGCTTTTAGGCCATACGTTCATTATACAACTCAAATACTACCCAATTTGTAATTAGATTACCTGCCGCCATGAAGCAATGGAGCAGTTGCTGCACTTTATCAAACTTGCTACGTCTTTTCCTTCCCCCGAGTAACACAACTTACTACATCACAATGAAATAAGATGCATGAATTTCTATAGCATTAGAAGACCCAAATTTAATATGCTCTTTGAAGCATGTGGCGTCCAAGTCATGATGAACACATGAAATTTCCTTGCGTACCGACCCTCGTCTCTCAGAAGTCAGAATCGCAGTACGTTATCTGCCCTTTTTGCCCCCTCAAATCAACACAGAGACAATAATACGAGCTAGTATGATTCCTTGTTAACAAACTTTTGCCAGTACCAATGCCTCTCCCATGCCACATGCATCGAGTCCATAGGAATCCCCTTCGTCTCCGGCAAGAAGAGCACCACAAAGATCGTCATCACGGCGATCCAAGAGGCGTAGAATAGGAAAGCGCCGTACTTAAAGTGGCACAACATGGTCAGGAAGGTCTGCGACAGCACGAACGTGGCCGCGAAATTCATGGCCACGTTAATGCTTTGCCCCATGGTACGAATCCTCATTGGGAGTATCTCGCTCGTGATGAGCCAGCATAGGGGACCTCACGACACACCAAACCCGGCCACGTAGATGCACATCAGCGCCAGCACTAGTATGGCGTAGCCCTTGCCGATGCGCTCCGTACCAGAAGTGCCCGCCGTCGCGGCCAAGACACATGCCGCGCCAACCTAAACAATAAGCAAACACGGTTTAACTTTACGGGCTCTTGTGGATTTATGATTACAAGATTGACCTCGAGATGGAGGGTTGGTTGAGCATTGTGATCGCATAAATATCTCAGTGCAGTTAGTTTTGTGTCTTGAGCATTACTCTTTAAAGCACGTTACTTCTTTAATATCTGCACGCGGATCACGCCTCGTGCTCGTGCATTGCTAATAAGCTAGGGGGCTAATTACGTACCTGACAGAGGAACATTTGCACTCCACCCTCAATGAACAAAAACCTCCTCCCACAACGATCCACCACAAACATAGACACCAGTATCGATCCCAAGTTCACCAATCCAAGTATTATCGCCGCTATCAGAGCGGAGTCGCTCCCGAATCCCACGGACTGAAACAAAACAGGCGCGTAGAATGCCATGATGTTGATCCCTGTAAGTTGCTGAAAGAACGGGATCGCTATCGACATCACCAGGTGAGGCCTGTACTGCCTCTCGAAGATCGCCACGAAGGGCTCCTCGTTGGCGGCCCTCGCTATCTCGCTGGACCTGATGAGCTCCGCGAGCTCGGGCTCGATGTCGGTGTTGTGGCCCCGCGCCCTGAGGAGCGCTTGCTTTGCCTGAGCGAGCTTGCCGCGCTCGACGAGGCTCGCAGGAGTGTCAGAGATGAGGAGGGCGCCGAGGGTCATGATGGCGGCCGGGGCGGCGGCGAGGCCGAGGGAGAGTCGCCATCCCCAGCTCATCTTGGCGGTGCCGTAGTTTATGCAGTTGGCAGCGAGCACCCCGACGCCTAGGAAGAATTCGAAGCCGGTGTTGAAGGCACCGCGCCATTTCGGCGGGGCCATCTCGGAGAGGTACAGTGGAGTTGCCTAAGATACAATTCTCATCATTTACTAAACCGATGACAAACCTCTTCCAAAAAGAAGGGTATATTGCATGAATCCAATTTGTATACTAAATTGAATCCGAACCATGGATCTGATTAAACTTATCATTTTCAATGGTCAAGATTCAATTTATTATATATTATTTATCGTTGAACGGAAAACTAGCATACAGATATTATCCTTGAGAATTTAGTAGTGTACATTTCTCTAACCTATTAAGTCTCCACCAAACTAATATAAAATGAACTTGATCATATACCACGATACATTTACATATGTCTCGTCGATCACAAAAATATCAACTGACGAGTCCAAATGGAAGATCTTTATCTCAATTGATCATAAACTAAGAGCCTGAACATACCAGCAATTTCAGAATGGCTAAGCCTTAACCATGAAATCAGGAGCACAAAGTCAACAACCTTGATATAAAAAGGACTTCTTTTCTTTAAAAACATAGTGAAACAGCAAATGAACTATTACCTGATTAGTGAGGCCGACACCGAACCCAAGCAAGATACGGCCGATGATGAGCATGGCTATGTTGGCAGCTCCACCGTTGATGGTGGCCCCGGCAAGGAAGGTGCAGCCACCAATAACCATCACGTTTCTCCGACCGAACGCCGCAGTGAGGCGGCTCGCCAAGAGGGACGTGGCCAACCCCGCGATGTAGAGGGAGGACGTGAACGCCGTCAGGACCTGGCTGTCGTAAACGCAGTACATATTCGTCTTGGCCTCGGCAGCCTTCCTTAGTACCAATGGGAAGAATTTCTTCAAGAACGGAACCATTGTAGTGACACCCCCTAAACAAATTAATTGCAAATTTGCACCGTCTATCTGTTAGTCCACTAAAATGTATATCTCTTGTTTATTGCATAGATTTGTCCATTAACCAGGAGTATGTCCCAAAATTGATGTCAAGGCTGCGTACTTGTTGTCATTACATGAGCAAATTTACTTGTGCGTTCAACGCCCAAATTAATCGACTAGTTGGCATTACCTTAGTAGATTGAAGAGTTTATACCGTACACGAGAATAGGGTCTATTTTTTCTTTTACTTGAAATAAAATATAGTCAGAGATCGCAATATGAGAAACTGCTTATATAAAGACTACACCGATGGTACATGGGTGCTTTTTACACAAAGTCCATTTTCAATAAGTCTGTAGATTTTCATTTTTCCTGAATTCCTGTCATGAAAATACATGTATCGGTCGAACTATTAGACGAAAAGGTGGCCCTAGTCATTTCACAAATATACTACACTCATGTAATAATTTTTCGAGTATTCCTCCATGCTGTCCCCTGCAACTCACCATCTCAAAATGCTTAAAGAGCGAGCCGAGCTATCGGCTCATGCCTAGCTTACTTTTCGGATAAGGACGAACACTGCATGTTCAATGTTCATCTACCAAGCACTATTATCATCTTGGGTTTGGACAGTTCCTCTTTTTTACCCATGTGTTGACTTTTCATGTTCCTTTTGGAGCAATGTGTATCAATTGTTTGCCCTATATAAGCAGTAAATATGGCAAAATGGGTCAAGAATCCATATATTAACTTATATTCAATGGTTGTGGATCATAAATTAGTTGGCATTAGTTTTACAAATAAGCTTTAATGGGTCATAAATGGGTTACATAACAAGCTTAAGTGAATGATAAACATGTCATTTTTATTTTTTTAATATTATGATTTTTATTTTGTTAATTTTGAATTTTTTTCTTCTTTTTCTTCTTCTCCCGTCGGTGGTTGGCCATGGTGACAGCCAGTGGCCGGCCACAAGTGAGGGACGAACTCACCGACCTCTAGCAGGCTTCAAGCCTCTTCAGCCTCCGGAGAGCTTGAGCTCGCCGATTGGGAGAGGCCAAGTCCTCCTTAGCCTATAGCGAGACTCGAACTCATCCCTCACCTGTGGCCGACTGCTAACTAGCCACCAGTGGAGGAAGAAGAAAAAATAAAAAAATAAAATAAAAAAGAAAAGAAAATAATTAAAATATGATTTCTTAAAAAAACAAAAAATATTAAAATGATTGCACAGAGGAAAATCAAATTAGATACTTTATACTAGAAAATATTTTTCTAGTTCATTTTTAGGTTTCAACCAAATATCGGAAAATGTTGTCATGTTCCTGGAAAATGACTTCCTAGAAAATATTTTCCAAAAATGTCACATTTTTCGGGAAACAAACAGAGCCTCATTTGTTAACAAAAAATATATAAAAATTGTCTACTCGATTTGTATTGCATGAAGTTGTTTTAGCAATACAATTTAAGAAAAATCATAAGAAACAAGCTTTCCTAGATTTAGTTAAATGGATTGGGTTGGGTATGGATAGTGAAATTTGCATTGTGATAATGGGTCATGAATGAGTTAAATGGGTCAATTTGGGTCGGATCAATTATGACCCGATCTAAACCCAACTCGACTTACCCGTTTTACAGGTCTAATAGATAGATGATGGAGTTAATGGTGGGAATGAAGTACACCTAGGGCTCTCTATCCTTTTGCAAAATAGATCTCTATGTTCTATGCAAACAGGTCATAAAACTAATGTCATTAAATGGCTATCGTGGTTGACTCAGACGATAATAATTGTTTTCGTTTTCCATAATTACAAATGAGGAAAAACCTTAATTAGATGCTGATGGCAACCTACGTAAGAACCTCCTCAAGATGACAACAGCTTTGGCATTTTCCACAATTTTCCGATAATAATTGTTTTCATTTTCCATAATTACAGATAAGGAAAAGACCTTATTAGATGTTGATGGCAACCTACATAATAACCTTCTTAAGATGAAAATAGCTTTAGCATTTTCCGCAATTTGCCGATACTAATTGTTTTCATTTTTCATAATTACAAATAAGGAAAACCCTTATTCTACTTGGAGCTGGCCATCACAATCACTGTAGCGATACTATAGTAATCAATAGAAGGATAAGTAAAGCATAAGAACCTCCCTCAAGATGAACACAGCTTTAGCATTGAGAATCATGGAATTCGTACAACTTTCTCATGTTGCTTCATATTCATGACAAATATATAAAAGATTACGCCTTGAGGAGAGAGGAAATTAGCAATCAATAAAGAAAGCATTCAAATTCATTTATGATCACTATTTTTTTAATCAAGTGAGTGTGTTAATTTTAAAAATATTTGACAGCAGGCAAACGAAATGCAAAGCAAAGATTGACGTCAGCTTTGCTTGGACTAGCAACAGTCAAACAACGCGTACTACTTACACGAGAATCCCACATCATCGATTCATCCAAATGACAGCAGTTGAATGAAACCGGGATCTTACTCGAAGCAAATATAACGTGTGAAGGGGTCATATCGAGTCCGTTTCACATAGGCGTATCGTGTTCTGCGTGTACTGGAGCTGAAACTATGAAGGTGTCGATAGGAGGACGTAAGGCATGGGGATGAATTTGATGTTTTCGCGTTGATTGCTCGAGGAAAAAGACATGACAATTCATTTGCGGTTTCGAGTACGAGGAATTTCGATTCGATCGTTTTAACCTTCCCCACCGTCTGAAGTGCATATATCATCATCTCATTCGAAGACAGCGGATGAAACTGGACCGAGGAGAGAGGCAGAAGACGCACCTGAAATGCCAATGTCGTACCCGAAGATGAGCCCGCTCGTTGCGGCCACGATGCAGGTGATCACCACCGACAGTGTTATCCTGCCGCCGAGGCCATTGGTGTTGCTGCCGTCGACTCCGAGTGCCATCTCTCTTTCTCACTCTCCTACTTTCTCTCGAGCACGAGCAGAGCAGGACTTTTGGTAGTTTTCGTCAGAAGCGAATGTTGACGGGAGTCGCAAATAGCTGGTTCACGAGACCGTCATTTTATAATGAGTTAATGACAATGAGAGAGAGGCGTTAAGTAGAGCCCCGACTGGGTCACTTAGGGGTGTGCACGATCCAGATTGAGCCGTTTCAGCACCCAATTTAAGGACTAACCTGCACAATATTTGGTCCCCAATTTTTAAGACCAGAGACTGACCCTATTGAGCCTAAGACCGAGGACTGGACCGACCCTATAGGTTTGGTCTGGTTCCAAGGTTAATTCGGGACCAATCAATTCTTTTTTTATTTTATATTTTTTGAAAGGACAAACGTACTCTTTAAAATTACATATCCATTGATAATGCGATATTGAGTAACCAAACTATGAATACCGTTACAAATCAAACAAAAATCTAAAATAAGGCAACAACATAAATATCCACTTGCCAAAAGCAACAAACCATAGAAGACCCTACATGTGAAATAAAATTAAACAATAAAATGTTCAAAATATGTAACATAAATCATGAATTATACAACTTCATATTTTATTCATTCTTAAAAGATCGCTTCAAATTTTGAGATGAGTTGTTTTCGTGGGGCAAGCGAGGTGAGGTGAGGCGAGATATATAGCGAAGGGAGGCAAGTGAAGAGAGACAACGAGGTTTTTATTTTAAACAGCCCAAATATTAACCTAGTTTCATTATTTATTATTTGCAACCCCTTGAAGTGAAATATCGTCCTTAATATTGCGACACCCCACCAGTAAATTCCTCCGTCATCTTTATTCTTTACCCCAAGCCCCAATAAAGAAAAGCACAAAGACAACGTCTGTTACGGAAAACTCATGTCATTAAGCCCCGTCGATTCTTCCATACAAAGTCACCACGTCTGTCACCACTATAAATTAGTAGCCTAGAAGAGGAGGGGCCTAGGGCTTGGACAAAATATATATACACAAGATTGGTCCCTGTAGCGACCTACCTCACGAGAGCCGAACTCGGTGAAGCGGGTTTAGAGGTAAGTGTTCATGAAACGATTCACATGGCACATCATAAAAGATAGCTTTACCAAAGCATCGACCTTTTAGTCATTCATATGGTCCGCATGGCACATCATAAAAGATAGCTTTACCAAAGCATCGACCTTTTAGTCATCTATACGGTCCATTTGGCACATCATAAAAGACGGCTTACCGAAGCATCGATTTTTTGGTCATCCGTATGGTCCATTGATTATGAACGTGGATTTTCCCTAAATCCATACCTCGCGTGACAGCGGATCGATTTTATCTTTTTTAGGAGTCGCCACTAGCCTCGGTCGAGGGTCGGCTAAAATATCCAACCAAAACATGGGACTTTCGTTTTAGTTTCTACGAAAACCAGAGATCATGAGTTCGGGGACTAGCTTACGTCAATATTTCTATTAACACCCTTTCGGTACTGCTAAACTTATTATTGACACCTAAATTTTGGTGATCCAGTTAGGTATATGTTGCATAGAAGAATTAGGAGTCGATCCCGACACCTAGCAAAAATAATAATTAGACTGCATATAGATTTAGGAGCATTTATAGTAATAGGGTCATATAATTGCATTTGCATTAGATCAACGGGGAATGAACTTAGTTGAAAGGTTTTGAGCTAAATTGTGGATTGAACCCATGGATAAAGATTTTTTGCCAAACCCGTTCATTATCATGGCTGAAATTTTTGCACGTGGGATGCTACACTTAGAAAGGTTATGAAGACTTTCCGGAATATATTGATGGAGGTTCAGGAGATGCGATCATGAGTGGAATATATAACGTGCAAGAAATCTCGTAGGAAAGCCTATATTTCTATTTGTGTGCATGTTAAACTTTCCCAAATTTTGGTGCATAATTCTCGGTCAATAAATTTTTCATGATTTGCTGAAGATGTCCATGATTTCATAGGCTTTATTTTTTCGTATATTTGTGGAACAAGCAAGATTTCGTCAATCAATGGAAAATAGTAAAAAAAGAAGAGCAACTGGGAAAGAAATATATATTCACGTACGGGCATATATTATTTGAGCAATATATCTTTCTCAAAACAAGAAAGAGTATTTTGTCAAGGAGCTTCACGCGTCCATAGGTGGAAGAAGAATGGGAAAGAACAAAATTATAATATATTTTTAAGAGGAAAGAATATTGACTCCCTTATTCTGAAGGCGTAAGTCCTCCCAGAAGACTCATCAGAGACAAGAGGGGTTGGGACAATTTTTAAGGAGAGAAATAGCGAAAGCGAGAGAGAGGAACGGGGGGGGCGGCGGCGGCGGCGGCGGCGGATAGAGAGGATCACGAGTGCACTTGTCCCGCCACCGCATCCGTGTTGCCTCACTACCGTACTTCCACCGACGTCGCACCCGCTCACGGCAAGACCTGTGGCCGTGTGTCACTGCTACCCTGGAGACACCATCCTTGCCACTACATCTGGTGGTCCGAGCTACTGCTGCCTCCTGCCGGCGCTGACGACGACGCCGCCTGTCGCTGCCGCTCCACTGTGCCGTTCAGTCGCTGTTCCCCTCACGGCCAGACGGGTGGCCTTGAGGATCCCGTCGCTGCTCCTACCGCTGCACCAACGCCGCCTCCTTGCTGCCGCTGTTCACACCGCATTCTCCCTCAGTACGATGCTCTCACAGTCTCGAAGCGAAGCCAGCAAGTTTTCAGTAGATCTTTAGCTGTCCATGAGTCCCATGGCTTCGTCGTCATCACATGCAGAAAACGCCACCTTTTGATTTCTTTTGAGTATAGTGGTGGTCAAAGTCTTCAGTGGAAGCTTGGACAAATAGACCTACGAAGGGACTTGCACACTGACTTGGTGGCTCACCCGTGATCCCCAAGCTCGGAGGCCGTCATCCTTGCTATCACAGTGATCGTTCACCGTCGGTCCTCGCTCCTCCACCGTCCGGTACCTTGAGCCGCCAGTCACAATCGATCCCGAGTCGAGCTTCGTTTTACAGGTTTATTTTTTTGGCAAGTTCGTGAACCATCTGGCTGCGATTCCAATCAAACGTCAACCATCAATCTCGATATCGCCACTCGCGATCCATCGTGAGCCCGGAGCCTAGCCAAGTTGCCCTTGCGCCGCCATCGCTCACCGTCCCGATTCGCAAGCCTGAGTCCGATCCGAGTTCGAATTGGAAATATCCACAAATTAGGTAAGATTCTCATCTATATTCTTAGAATATTCAATTTCCTAATCTTTCGGGTGTTTGAATATTTCGTGAATAGTGCGTGGATTGCTAGATATCTTAGGATGATATGTGCTATATCCGCAATATTCGAAAGTACCCAAAATTAGGAATCATTCATAATTTGGCAACGTATCTGAACGACTATTCGACCTTATCCATAAAGTACGATACACAGCGATATGGAAAATCGTTATCTTATCCATAATCACTTGGATACGATAATAGATTTAATTCGCTTTCCAAATTCGAATAATCGGCTCTCCGTTGATATCTATAACCCTATAGATATGACCGTTAGCTCGATTCTCTTTCCTAATTCAAATTTGATAAGAAGAATCTTGCGGATAGCGTTGATTATTTGAATGCGATTGTTATCTTTGTTTGATTGCATTTTTTTAATAAAAAATCCAAAAAATATGTTAGTTAGGATTTAGATTATGAGTTTTGCATGTTCAAGGAATCCTTAATATATCTAAAAGAATAAGATAATTATTTGATTTAAATTGGGATCTAGGGTAGCATATTTCCTAGTTTAAATTAGAGATTATTTTAATCTTAATGGATTATTTAGGATATTCGATGATTTCGAATTTTAATAAAAATCCCAAAAAAAGAATCACTTTAGGATAGATCAAATCATTTTCTCTAGGATAGATTGCATGTTGATTTGAGTATTTTTAATTCCGAATTTCATTGGAAAAATACCAAAAATAAATCATTTGTCCGTTTAGATCACGTCGTCGCAAGACATATAGTTCGCATGCTAGGCTGCATTAATCGCATGTCATTTTTTGCACGTCATTGCATATAGGTTAGTTTACATTTTAATAAAGCGCAAACCCTAATGAACACTTTGAGTACCTTGCTTTGTTAATTAGAAATCATATTAGGATTATCTATGTGATTTTATACTAACAATGCAGATGCTTGTGTGGTTTTAAGGTATGTTATCCTACTATTTCTTTATTGCTTTCTTGGGTGTTAAATTGGTGGTTTGCGCACCCGCATGAATATCTCACATATTAGTGATTAGGTAATAAAATAGATTCATACTGAATGCATAAATATTTTTTGAAAAAAAAAGGTACCGAAAGGGCGTTAAATTAGATCTAGAGTAACCAAGTCCCCGAGCTTAGAATCTATGGTTTGTAGGAATAAAACATATTTCTCTATATTTTATTTAGGTTTCTAATCCACCTACCACAAATAGATTAGTGGCGACTCCAAGCATGAAAACTTTTGCATGTTAAAAACTTAAATCTTAAGTTGCAAATTGGTAGGGCTTGGGAGGGCCCGAGTTAGGCTTAGTCTTAATAATCCATTAGCCTGAGAATTTTAGGTCGCGACACTTATCATGGTTGTTATCTAAGTCGTCATGCATTTATTTAAATCGGATTGGACATCGGTCTATCGCCTTGGTCTTTTACAATTTTGAATTATCCCCTCCATGGACCGCCTCTCGAGTGTCGGCGTTTAGATTCACAGCATACGTTCAAGCACGGGCCTCGATATCAATCTCTGTTTTTCATGCATTTCGATTCATCACCCACCTAATCATCTAACATTATTTGATTAATGGTTGACGATAATGGGCTACCATTTGCATTCACAAAACGACAACTCATATCAATTAACCCCTAAAGTCGGATTCTAAATGACCATAATGGGCTACCCGCCGAATATGCACCTAGCCTAACATCCATCTAACAAACACATGTATAGCAATGAGTAAAATATGTATTCAAGCCCATGGGCCTTGTTTCTCAACCAATAAAGCAATGAGAAGTGGGCTTCATAAGAAGACCACTTATTCAATTATTATCTAATTCGGATCACTTTTGTTCAAATGTGATTAACTAACCTAATGATATCCAAATGAAGTAATTCAGGTGTCATTATAAAGCTTATGTCATGAGGATCAAAACTTAAGAAGACCATTTTTTTCTAAATCCCCACCGATTTTCACGAAACAAACAATTTCACTCTCGGTGACAGACTGGACCCAGTTCTATTAGGGATTTCAAAATAATGGCGGGAAAAATAACAAACCTTATCAAAATCGTGTGAAAGTTTTTAGACAGTTAGGACTCTCTGTGTGCGACAACTTTCATATTTTGAGTTTTTGCTAAAAAGTTCTCCAAATTTTTATAAAATTCGGTTTTCACAAAGGACTCAACTGCAAATCGAATTTTAACCCAAGAAGGCCTTATATGAGGTTTTTAGCAAATCAACCCCCTAAAAATTGTTATTAGGCCCTCAAAATTTCCGGTCTATATAATGAGAACCCAAGGAACAATTTTATAATTTGGATTTTTCATAAAGGAGGACTCTAACTTTATCAAATTCGGAGAAACATCTTTTGGATTCCAAAGGAATGAAAATCAGATCTGAACACAAATACTGATTAGATCATAAAAATTCCTTTTGAAATCTCAAATGAATTCCGAATTTGATGAAATTAATATCACTGGAAAGATCTCGATCTCAGTGTGAACTTTCGTGAAGAAATTTTTTTCATATTTTGAACACATGAATTTATAAAAATTGAAGAACACATGAAGGTCAGTCAGAAACTAGTCCGTCACCAGATCGTACAATCCTAACATAGTCGGAATTTTATGAAAATTTTAAGATGAACAGATTAAGATGTATTCTACGACTTTCATGAAGGAAGTTTCTTCAAACAACGATCGTAGAAAATCAGAAAAATCATAGAACAGCACAACGTCAATCAGGAAATTATCAGAATAGACTTGAACATCACATTTCAGATTCTGATCCTAACTTCCAAAAGAGTTTTGACCTAGCAAACCAAGTCTGATTGAAGTATGCAATATATCAAATCAAAGCTTGAAATGTGTTTTACGACTCTCTAGTCATCACTTCGCAAGATTTCGACATTAACGAGTTGAAATCAGCATATCAAACATGCAGGTTTGTCTATACCCGAATTTACAGAATAAAATCCAAGTGTACTTACTTTGTTCGAGAGTGTTGCTAAGCTCAAACGAGCTATTTTGGCTACCAATGAACTCCGGAATGGTGCCAAATATAGCTCCCGATATCTACGTCACAAGGTAAGAAGATTGGCGTAAGACTGCGATCTAAAGAAAGAGAAGTAAAATCAAGCACAAAGTTGAACTCCGGTGGCTTTTCCGGTGAAAATCGGCTACCACAGCTTCAAGATGAGGTTAAGGATGATGATCGCAAGCCTCGGACCGCTTAGGAAGGACCCCGAAATGCCGGAATTGCCGGAATCACCGTCTAGACAAATCATCGGCTTGGCTGCCGGTGATGCAATCGAGATAGAGATGGAGCCGATCGGAGATGCTCCGGTTACCAGCAACTATGGCCAGCCTTGCGACTGGCTCTAGGACGTCCGAGGGACTACCGGAGTGGCAATGGTGCACCGGAAATCGACCGGCAAGTGGCCGGTGTGAGCAAGGAAAACTCACAGCCAAGAGAGGAGGAGGAAACATGATTTAGAGAGAGAGGGAGAGAGAAGAGAAAGAAAATAGATCTGAAAAATGTGAGACCTTCCAAAATTTTGGAGGAGAAAAAGCCTATATACTCCTATTAACCTTGAATCCTAGCCTTTAAATTGATCTAATGGCCTGGAATGCATCCTTAGGGCTTAAGAATATTTCTTAAAGACTAAGAATAGGTGACATGGCATTATGAATGACCATGATCAATTCTGAATGAATGGCCATGATTAAATTACTTACCCCTAATTAATTTGCTTAATCCTTAAGGAAGGACATTTTAGTAATTTTCAATTAAGGACATTTTTGTCATTTTTGGGCTCAAAGGGATGTGGCCGGCCTTGGCTGGTTGGAATAGACCGTCGATCGACGGATTTTTGATCGGAAAATAGCCAATCCAATCAGACCGGTTCAATTTGAATCAAACCGGGTTGAACTGGTATGTCCCGAGTTTGGCCGGGTTGAACCGGTTCAATCCTTGGTTCCATTTGTTTCAATTTTGTATAATTTGATCTCTATCATGATTAATTGACCCCATTAATATTGAATTCGATTAAATTAGATTAAAACGATTTGAAATTCATGCACAAATTGATCCAATTTAACTTGTTTAGCTCAATTGTTCTTGAATTTGAGTTAATTGCATGGCCAAGCTAGATTAACGAATTTAATTGAAGTCCAATTAGCCAAATTGAGTCTCAATTCATCAAATTGAATATTAGTCTAGAGTGGGTCAAGTTGAATTGCACTAATTGAACCAATTACTCTTAGACTTCTCAATCGTTGGATCACTAAATTAATCAAATTGACTCAAATTCATGTGAATCTTCCAAATTTGATTTTGAATTTGAATTTCATATAAGAAATTAGGCTCATTCGTGTCTCAATTGCGCAAATCATGAAGAATTGATCAAAATCACTGATTATGGCCTAAATTGGGGGTTTTTGTGTTTGGCTTGGAATCACAAAATTGGTTCCAAAATTGAAAGTAATACAACCTCTAGATCAAATGTCATGAAGGAAACTAACCTGCAAATTGACTAGAAATCAAGTAATTTCATTTTTCGCTAATTTGAATCAAATTCCGCAAATTGGGAAAAAGTTGATTCTAAATCGATTTTTGTAAAATTTCAAATGCCAAAGTCAAATTGAATATAAAATAAGATGATTTTTGGATTTTTGTATTTTTCAATTTTTTGGTCAAAGGTTTGACCAAAAGTCAAACCCTAGTTGACTTTTTACTAGGAGGTTGATTTTATGATCAAATCTTTGAATTTTTCTAGAATTTTCACTTCTAAAGTGAAATTAAACTTGAAAGGAATATTTTTATGTGAAAAGCCCCAATTTGATCAAGAGTTGACTTTTGGTCAAAGGGTTGACCAAAAAGTCAACTCGAAAGTCAACCGTTTGATTTTTCGGGTTTTTGTATGAAATGAATAGAAAATTGTGCACAGAAGTTAGGCCAACAAATAGAATTAAAAAATGACACTTTTTGTTCAAGAAATGGGTTCCGTTGCGATCGGAAACCATGATCTCGAATTTTCCGTTTTTAATGACGCGTTGGCTAAAAATTAGGTGTCAACGGTCCCGGACCAACCCTAAAGCTCTAGGATCAAGGACTAACCTACATAGTATTGGTTTCGGGGGTCCTAGGACCAAGGACTAGCCCCTCCCTTCGGAACCGGACTAGGATTGACCGGGTTGGACCGGTATAGGGTCAGTCCAGGGTTGATCCTGAACCGATGCTCACCCCTAAGGTCATGTGGCTAAGAAAGTCTTGCATGACGAGTAAATGCGGGATCTCAGTCACTCTATTTTCTTTTCTTTTTTTTTTGATGCGAGAATGGTCGTAAACCTGTATTCATAAAATGCTCCATAATTTCACGGATTGGGTACCCACTGGGCATGCGGCCTAGTGGTAAGGGAATTGGATGCGGGGTTAGTAAGTTTAGTTTTAAGTGTGGGGTTCGACCCTTCAGCTCTATAAAGAGGTAGAACAAAAGTTTAAAAGAGAGAAATGAGAGTTAGAGAAGAATAAAAAAAATAATCATTGATCGGGTGAAACACGAGGCAAAAGCTTGGGTGGCTTGGCTGAAACATGAAGTTATTTTGCATTTGATAATGTTGAAGGTTGAACATGTGCCGTGCATCTAATCTACAAGCAAGTCTCACTTGTTCGACGAGACTATATTATTTTTTGGTATAGGTTTGAAACTTAGGCTCCATTTGTTTCATGGAAAATATTGTCCTCATTTTCCAGTGTTTGGATTGCTTAGGAAAAAAAGTCAATGGAAATGTTTTCCCAATCATTGGAAAACTTATGTTTAAATTCAAGAAAATGATCTTCTCTTTAAAAAAATTGAAAATTATTTTTCAAAATATGATTAAATATCGGCACTTGGGCACGAGAACCCCAACACTCGTTCTTGAGCCCTTCACAGTGACCTAGGTCTAAAGGCTAGGATAGGCTCCACCGAGGTTCATTGAGGCCAAGCCTAAGTCTAAAGAGGCTGAGCTCAAACTGGTGAACAAAGATGAGGCTCGGGACACTGGCTCCCATGCTTGAGACTTTGGAGCTTATGGCTGGGTCCATCGAGGCCGAGGCCGGGGACCTCGTCCATCGAGGCTAGGTTCGGACCCTAGCACTCGCATCCAGGTCCCCACTCCTAAGATTGGGTCACTAGCGCCTAGGCTTGGGTCGGTCGAGGCTGCACCCGGGACCCTGTGCTCATGCTTGGTTCCTTGGCTACCTATGTGCAAGTCACTAGCACACAAATAGTTTATATTTATTTAGGAAAATCAAATCAAATTCCAAACGACAAAAATGCTTTGTTTTTATTTTTCAGATTTTAGCTAAGAATCGGACATATTATCATTTTTTGAAAAAATGACTTTTTAAAAAATATTTTTCAGAAACATAATATTTTTGCCAAACAAACGGAGCGGTAGTTGACCAGTGATTGATATATTTAGGAGCTAATTTCTGCCCTACATATCCCGCAAAATAATGCTATCTTGGTAGCTAAAAACAAAGATGGGTGGTTTTCCAAGTCAACTTTGATAAAGTCCGTATATTACACTTGTCTTGGATACATCTTTCTTTAATTATTAGTTCTTTTCTTTTTTTATGTTCCATGGTTGACTTTGAGTCCATTGGCATTGCTTTTATATATTATATTTTATGCTAATTTTTTTAATAATATGCTTTAGTTGTTTGAAGGTTAATGTTGAGTAAATTGTAATCCAACGTGCTCTAGTAATTATACCACTAAACCAGACCAATACCCTGGAAATTCAACTTAAAAGATTCTCTTTACATAATTTTGTACTTGAAAATTAATTGGTCATGCGGAACATCAAAGGTAGAAATTGAAATCCCAAGGTCTGTGCAATTTTTTATGATATTTTGGCGGATTTTCAATTTAGGAACTAGAGGTAGCCCGTTTGAATTTTACCAACTACATAAAAGCTGCTCTGGGTCAATATTGCATGCTCATATGCAAAGTTCGAAATTAATCAATTCATGGGAATTGCATGGTATTTTATGGACTTTCAGGTAAGCGAAATTCCACGCCCGTGTTCTTAGACAATAAAAAGAAAGTAATAGTAAAAACTATGCATAGTTTGCTAGTTTTATTGTTATGAAATTCTATGAACTGTACTCCAATTAACTAAATGAATGTTTTGCGAGTGATGAATGAGCAACTAAAAAACACCGTTTTCGAGTGAAAATAATTCCCTAGTACTTGAAAAGTTATCATAGGTTAATGAAACAAAAGTTATCCTTAGATCATTTTCATGCCAAACACTAAATACAAATGTTGTTTGGGAACTGCATTCCCAAGGGGCTTTGGAGCCCAGAATCTCTTGAGCAAATGCAAATATCATTTGGCAAATTTTTTGGAAAGTTTTGGGACTTTAAAGGCATTTGGCCTAATGCAAGTTCGGAGGAGCTTTGGGCTTTAAGCATTTTCGGAATACTAACATTCTTCTTCCAACTTTGCTCTCGATAAACTTTCATAATTTTGAAAATGTTCTCACCTTGCACAAAGTCGCTGGCAAGGCCAAATTTGGCCGCTGGCAAGCCAGTCTGGAGCCGGCCAACCTCGCTTGAGGTTGCACGACGTGTTCAAATGGTTTGCATGACGCTCAACATGTTCAACTAGTTGCGCCCCCTGAACGTGACGTATTCAATTAAATGAAATAGATAGGAAAATTACCAAAATAGTCCAAACCTATTGTAATTGTGCCAATTCAGTCATAAACTTTTTTTTTGGCTAATTCAATCCTAAACCTTTTGTATTTGTGCCAGTTTAGTTCATCCGGCCAATTTTGATCGGGCGATGCTGACGTGGCATTTTTAATATATATATTTATTTTTTCGAATTTTTTTTTTATTTTTTTTCCTTTTCTTCTTCCCCTAGTTGGTCCAGCGATCAACCAGGGGCTAGGGCTGGCGACACTAGTCGCCGGCCACTGGTGAGGCTCGCCCTCGCCGTCGAGGTCGAGGACGGCCAAGCAGCGGCCATGGCGAGGCTGCTCGATCTTGTTGTCGCCCAGATCTATGGCGAGGCCGCTTGGCCTCCCCCAGACTGCCAAGGACGACGAGGGCGAGCCTCACTAGTGGTTGACGACCAGTGTCGCCGGCCCTAGCCCTTGGCTGGTCGTCAGACGCTGGACTGGCCAGGGGAAGAAGAAAAGGAGAAAAAATAAAATATAAAAAAATAAAATAATATCACGTTAGCATCGGTCGGAGAGCTAGCGCCAGCCATCGTCCGCATCAGCGCCGGCAGGCTAAAATTTGCCGGATGGACTGAATTGGCACAAATACAAAAGGTTTAAGACTGAATTGGTAAAAAAAGTTTATGACTGAATTGGCATAATTGCAATAGGTTTAGGACAGTTTTGGTAATTTTTCTCAAAACAGACAGATGCAAGTGATGGAAACGCTCAAGCCTAGCCCCAAGAACGTTGACATTGCAAGATACTGGCAGTCTTTATGAATGTGTACATTGACAGGAACTACAAGTGAGACGTTAGGGACGTATGGTTCTCAACTTGACTTGTCCATCGCTCATAATCACACTGCAGATATCTGGCATTGGGTCGCGATTCATATACATGAAGTAAGACAGCAAAAACCACAGTTTTGCATCAGAGTTACAACTAGGTCTGCTCTTTCCTGTTCCCCGATGGAAGAACACTTGGCCTCTACAGTACTTAAAAGTTGCCCTATGAACATGACCATTCAATTTTGTTGGATTGATTGCTTCTCGATCATAACCTCTATGACAGAGGTCTTAGCTTTCTCTAAGCCGTTCAAGAAAGAGTGCTCTATTCGGTAATGCAATTAGTAGGGTCATCGTGACAATGTTTAGGCGAAGTGGATGCATGGGATACATAAATTCTCTGTTCGTAACTTTTCTAGACAATACAAAAAGCTTAAATTCTGTATGTCGATCTAAACCTGACTATGCGGTGATCTGCTTTGGTCGAACCTTTTACCCCTGCTGCATCTGGGGTCGATCCCCTCTTTTAAGACTTTTGACACTATATGCTTTTAGGCCATAAGTTCATCCTACAGCACCAGATTTACCCAATTCGTACTAAGATTAGCAGTCGCCATAAAGCACTGAAATAGTTCCTGGAATTAATAAAACCTGCTACATCTTACTACATCACGATGAAATGAGACACATGAATTTCCATAGCATTAGAAGACCCTTCAGATTTACGCTCCTTCAAGCATGTTGCGTCCAAATCAAGAACACATGAAATTACCTTGCCCATACTGATCCTCGTGTCTCTGAATTCAGTACGTTATCTGCCTTTTCCCCCCCTCAAATAATCACAGAGACAAAACACGAGCTAGTATGATTCCTTGTTAACAAACCTTTTCCAGTACCAATGCCTCTCCCACACCACATGCATTGAGTCCAGTGGAACCCCCTTCGTCTCCGGCAAGAAGAGCACCACAAAGACTGTCATCACGGAGATCCAAGAGGCGTAGAACAGGAAAGTTCCGAACTTGAAGTGGCACAACATGGTCAAGAATGTCTGCGACAGCACGAACGTAACTGCGAAGTTCACAGCCACGCTAATGCTTTGCCCCGTGGGACGAATCTTCATGGGGAATATCTCACTCGGGATGAGCCAGCTTAGGGGACCCCATGACCAACCGAACCCGGCCGCGTAGATGCACATCAGCACCAGCACTAGTATGGCATAGCCCTTGGTGATGCGCTCCGTGCCAGAAGTGCCCGTCGTTGCAGCCAAGACACATGCCACACCAACCTAAACAATAAGCGAACAAGGTTTAACTTAAGGGCTTATGTGGATTTATGATTTCAAGATTGACCTCGAGATGGACGGATGGTAGAGCATAGTGATCGTATAAATGTCTCAACGTAGTCTTGTATGTTGAGCATTACACCTTAAAATACTTTACTTCTTTATTTTCTCCATGCGTGGGATCACGCCTCTTATATTGCTAATAAAGCTAGGGGGCTAATTACGTACCTGAGAGAGGAACATCTGCACTCCACCCTCAATGAACAAAAACCTCCTCCCACAGCGATCCACCACAAACGTAGACACCAGAATCGATCCCAAGTTCACCAATCCAAGTATTATAGCCGCTATCAGAGCGGAGTCGCTCCCGAATCCAACGGACTGAAACAAAACAGGTGCGTAGAATGCAATGATGTTGATCCCTGTAAGTTGCTGAAAGAACGGGATCGCTATCGACATCACCAGGTGAGGCCTGTACTGCCTCTCGAAGATCGTTACGAAGGGCTCTTCCTTGGCGGCCTTTGCTGTCTCGCTGCACCTGATAAGCTCCGTGAGCTCGGGCTCAATGTCGGTGTCGTGGCCCCGCACCCTGAGGAGCGCTTGCTTTGCCTGAGTGAGCTTGCCACGCTCGACAAGGCTCGCGGGAGTGTCGGAGATGAGGAGGGCGCCGAGGGTCATGATGGCGGCCGGGGCTGCGGCGAGTCCGAGGGAGAGGCGCCACCCCCAGCTGTGCTTGGCGGTGCCATAGTTTATGCAGTTGGCGGAGACCACCCCAATGCCTATGAAGAATTGGAAGCCGGTGTTGAAGGCACCGCGCCACTTCGGCGGGGCCATCTCGGAGAGGTACACTGGAGTTGCCTGAGATACAATTATCACCTTTAACTATTCGGATGACAATTCTCTTCCAAAAAGAAGGGTATATTGCATGAATCCAATTTATAAGCTAAATTGAATCTAAAGCATGGATTTGATTAAACCCATCATTTTCAATAGTCAATAATTAATTTATTATAAATTATTTATCGCTGAACAAAAGACTAGCATATAGATATTATCCTTGAGAATTTTAGTAGTGTACATTTCTCTAACCTATCAAGTCTCCACCAACATATATAAAATGAACTTGATCATAATAGTAACCTAATACATTTATATATGTCTCGTCGATCACAAAAATATCAACTGAATACATATAATTATCGACAAAGAGTCCAAATGCAAGTTCTATATTTTAATTGATTATAAACTTAGAGCCCAAACCTACCGGCAATTTCAGAATAGCTAAATCTTAATCATGAAATCAGGAGTACAAGTGAATAACCTTGACATATGGTCTTGAAAAAGGAACATAGTAAAACAGCAAATGAACTAGTACCTGATTAGTAAAGCCGACACCAAACCCGAGCAAGATACGCCCGAGGATGAGCATGGCTATGTTGGCAGCCCCGCCGTTGATGGCGGCCCCAGCAAGGAAGGTGCAGCCGCCGAGGACCATTATGTTTCTCCGGCCGAACGCCGCGGTGAGGCGGCTCGCCAAGAGGGACGAAGCCAACCCCGCGATGTAGAGTGAGGACGTGAACGCCGTCAGGACTTGGCTGTTGTAAACGCAGTACATGTTCGTTTTGGCCTCGGCAGCCTTCCTTAGTACCGATGGGAAGAATTTCTTCAAGAACGGAGCCATTGTAGTGACACCCCCTGCACAAATTAATTGCAAGTTTGCACCATCTATCTGTTAGTACAGTAAAAGTCATATCGCTCTGTTCTTGATTGCAATGAATCTCATCAAAAGAAACAGTTTAGAGCATTATCCACACACTGCAATTCTTGCATAAATTTGTGCATTGACTAGGTGTGAATGTCCCCCAAATAAGGCCCAAAATTGATGTCAAGGATCGTGCACATACAAGATTGTTGGTCGGCATTACATGAATAAATGTACTTGTGCGTACAGAAATTGACTAGTTGGCATTCCATGAATGAATTGAAGTGTTTATATCGTACGCGAGGAATAAAGTCTATTTTTTCCGTTTACCGTGGTAATAATTTCTTTACCCATTTTACAAAAACTTTAGATTATGCAGGAGCAGTTACCCGAAACAAAATAAGGTTACAAATCCACTTATGTGAAAACAACACCATTGGTGGTTTTTTAAACAAGCCATTTGCAATAAGTTTGTAGATTTTCATATTTGTGGATTCTCTTCATGAAAATACATACATGGGTCAAAAAGAGGTGAGTTCAAGGGCCGTACTTATTTTTTAGTACTTATTTTTTAGCACGTGAAATAACATAGGGGGATGCAAAGAACACCATTAAAGTAGAGAAAAGGCGTGAAAATAAAGAGCAACCGATCTGCTTGGTTTCCAATATTCGACTTGAAAAGCTCGCGGCCGTAGCTGCTCCGTAGTTGGAGGGATCATGCTAGTAGAATTCACAGATATACTACACTCATGTAATAATTTTTGGGTTAATATCACAAACAACCCTAAATCGGTACATCTGTGATAAATTTACTCCAAACTAATTTTTTGACTATCAAAAACCTCAAACTGGTATACTTACGATAAATTTACCCTAAAATAATTTTTCGACTCTCAAAAATCCCAAACTTGTATACTTATGACAAATATATCCTCAGATAAATTGGATTAATACCACAAAAAATTACAAATTGGTAAACATGTGACCAACGTAGGGGTAAAATCCCAAACTGCTACATCTGTTAATTGCCACGTGTCATCAAACTCAGCAATAAAATTTAACGAAAATTAATAGAGGCTAAATTTATCGTAGATGCACTAATTTAAAGTTTTGATAATAAAAAAATTAGTTTGGATAAATTTGCAAGTGTACAAGTTTTGAGATTTTCGTAATACGAACCCATAAATTTTCGAGGTTTACTCTGTGTTGTCGTTGCTACTGACCATCTGCAAATGCTTAAAGAGCAAGCCAACCCTATCGGCTCATGCCTAACTTACTTTGGGCTATGGATGATCAGTCCACGTTCATCTAACAAGGCACAATTATCATCATGGGTTGGCCAATTTTCCTCTTTCACCCATGTGTTGACTTTTCATATTGTTTTTTCGTGCAATTTTCATTTCCATATTCACTCTAAAACTTACTCTAAAACTTACTCATATGAGTAATCATGTGACATCTAATTTAGCAATTGTTTGTGCCCGATATAGCTAGGTGATGGAGAGTGCGGTGGGAATGAAGTACGCTTGGGACTCGCCATCCTTTTACAAAATAGATCTCTATGCTCTATGCAAAAAAAAAAGTCATAAAATTAATGTCATTAAATGGCTAACGTGGTACAATCAACCGATAATAGTCATTTTCATTTTTGCCATGATTACAGATCAGAAAATCGTGTTAGATGTTGATGGCAACCTACTACCACAATCCCAATTTTTTTTTTTTGGGTCGAAGTATCCTAAAATATAAAAGAATTTCCTCAAGATGAAAACAGTTTTAACATCGAGATCATTAGATCATTAACTTGCACCAACCATAAGATTATAGAGATATCTACATATCACATTGTGATGCAAGGTATAAAGTAAAGTTCGCGTGGATTTTGACTTGTATCTAATACGATAGGGCGAGATCATTGAACACAACTCGGTTCTTTATATTTTTCTTGGTTTCGAACTATACCAGCCCGACCATCCTAACTAAGGACGCCCCCCCGGAAGAAAAACAAAATTGGAAATCATTAAAGAAAACACGCAATCATATATAATCACTGTTTCAATCAAGTGATTGTGCCAAAAAATTTGAATTTTTTTTTTTGGAGATTTAGGTAAACGAAATGGACCGCCAGTCGCTCTTCTCTTCTCTCTATCTATTCCACAGCATGGATGGGACAGGGTAACAACATCATTTTGTTCCAACCTCGGAGGGGTCCATGCAAAAGGGGAGATGAACATCAGCTTTTTGACTATATAATATATATCATATATAAATTATTTTTAATGCATTTTTTAATTAATTTCCTGAGCCTGGATGAGCTAACAGTCAAACAACGCACACTGCCCTTCAAAAAATTCCAACATCATCGGTTCATCCGAACGACAGCAGTTGAAACCAACATCTACCTCGCAGCGACAACGTGTGGAGTCAAATTCAAGTCCGTTCATGGAGCTCAAGCTACAGAGGGCGCGATGGAGAACATCGGAGCTTTCAACAATTGAAACTGTGAAGAGATGAATTTTGATGTTTTTTCGCATTGGCGATTCATCAGCAGTTTCCAGTACGGCTGTCTCGATTCGATTGCCCCCCCAGTTCAAACGGCCCCACATACAAAGCGCGTATTAATATCGTTCGAAGACAGGACAGCAGCGGATGGGAGTCAGTGCACAAAGTACATGATGAAAGATCCTGAGATCGTCGGACGTGCACGCCATTTTTCACGGCGGAGAAACTGGACAGAGGAGAGGGGAGGGGCAGAAGACGCACCTGAAATCCCGATGTCGTACCCGAAGATGAGCCCGCTCGTCGCCGCCACGACGCAGGTGATCACCACCGACAGTGTTATCCTGCCACTGAGGCCGTCGACGTTGCCGCCGTCCACGGCGAACCCTCCGACCGCCATCTCTCTCAGTCTCTCGCTCGAGTGCGAGCAGAGCAGAGCAGGACTTTCCGGGAGGTTTTCGTCAGAAGCGAGTGTTGACGGGAGTGGCAAAATGGCTCGTTGCGTGGTGTCACGAGACCGTCATTTTATAAGGACTATGAGGGAGAGACAGAGAGGCGTGCGGGATAGAACCAAGTGGGTCATGTGGCCGAGAAAGCAATTAAATGCGGATTTTCTTTTCTTGTTGGAGAAAATTTTAAACAAAGGCTCGGAGTGCTTTCATTTTCTTATATAAGAGTCTAAAGTTGATTATGTATCAAATAAGGTCCTGAAATGACATGACAGCCTCAAATAATGACCTGAAGTGGCCATGACAGTCTCAAATAAGGGCCCGACCTCTTCGGTTCCGACCAGTCAAGGATATTTTCGTCAAAAAATAATTTTAATTTTAAATCATTTTTTCTTTTTCTTCTTTTTCCCTTTTTCCTTTATTTTCTTTTTTTCTTTTGTTGGTTTTGTTTTTGCTCTTCGTCAGCGGCCGGTCGCCGGCCACCAGCAAAGCCCGGGAAGGGCTGGTCGAGGGTCGCCCCCACCCTTGCCGACAACAGGCGAGGGATGACCTCGCTTGGGTGAGGCGAGGCGGTCCTCACTAGCAGCTGGCAAGCCGACCCTTGCCCAGATCTGGCCAGGGCCGAGCTCGCCCATGGCCGGCAAGGGTGACCTCACCTAAGGCGAGGGTTGCCTCACCCAGGCGAGGCCGTCCTTCGCCTGTTGCTGACGAGGGTGGCCCTCACTAGATAGGGTGGGGGTGACCCTCACCTAGCCCTTCTCGGGCTTAACCGGTGGCCGGCTGGCCATCGGAATCGCCCATCGACGAAGAACAAAGAGAAAATCAGAAAAAAAGGAAAAAGGAAGGAAAAAGTAAAAAAGAAAGGAAAAAATGTTAAAAGACGAAAATGCCCTTATCATCTGATAAGTCATGCCCTTTTTTGAAACAAATATAGCCACTTTAGGTCTTTATTTAAAACAAAATTAACTTCAGATTATTATTTGAGAAAATGAGGACGCTTCATGACCTTATTTGACACAAAATTCACTTCAGGCCTTATTTGAGATTTTTATTTTTTTTTCGACACGAGAATTCCGATAAACCCGGATTCATGAAATGCTTCATGGATTAGGTAAAACACGGGCAGGCAAGAAAGTATTGCATGTCTGATTAAATGCGGATTTTCTATCCTTTTTTTTCGACAAGGGAATTTTGATGAAACCGGATTCATGAAATGCTTCATGGATTAGGTAAAACACGAGGTGAAATCTTGGGTGGCTCGGCCGAAACACAAAGGTAAGGCTGATACGTGTCGTGGGTCTAATCTGCACGCATGTATCACTTGACCGACTGGATTTTGTTATGTTGAGTATAGGTTTGAAACTTAATTCGGCAGTGATTGATATATTTAGGAGCTAATTTCTTCCCTACTTTTCGGGGATCGTTAAAAAAAAAAAAAGATGGGTGCATTTTCAAGTTAACTTTGGTGCAGTTACATCTTGTCTGGGATATACCATCCCTAGTACATCTTTCGATACTTATCAGCTCTTTATCTTTTTATTTTTATGTTCCATGATTGACTTTGAGTCCATTGGCATTGTGTTTATTTGTTAATTTGTTAATGCTAATCTTGATGTAATGCGCTGTTGTTGCTTTTAAGTTTAATGTTGAGTACATGGCAATCCAACGTGCTTTAGTAATTAAACCGCTAAAACAGACCACTACCTTGTAAGTCAACTAGAAAGATTCTCCGTACATAAATTTGCACATGAAAATTATTTGGTCACTCAGGAACATCGATAGCATAAGTTCAATCTCCTAGGTTTGCGGACTTTTTTATGGGACCATAGAGTTTTCCAGCTAAGGAATTAGATGTCACTCATTTGAATCCTATCAACGATATAAAAGTTGTTCCAGGTCAGGATTGCATGCTCAGGCGAAAAGTTCGGATTTAATCGATTCATGTGGATTGCATGGTGTTTTATGGACCTCAAGATGAGCGGATTTTTATGTCTGTGTTCCTGGACTATAAATAGAAAGTCAAAGTAAAAACTATGCGGATTTCGCTATTTTTGTTTGTTTGTTATAATATCTTGTAAACCACACTCCAATAAGGTAATTAACTAACTGAATGTTTTTACGAGTAATGTATGAACAAGTAAATAACGTTGTTATCGAGTGAAAATAATTCCCTCGGACTTGAAAAGTTATCATGGGTAAGTGAAACATAAGTGATGAGTAGATCATGTTTAGAGCAAACACTACATACGATAGGCACAAAGTCTTCGAAAACTGAGATTTTCATCATTTGATTACTTGATGATAGGGGTGTGTATCGGTCTTCGTCCAATCTGAGAACTAAATTGGAATGGACCGAATTGGCTGGTTTTGGATGGTTGTTGCAGGAATCGGTCTGATTCCTAGTTCTTGGAGAGGAACCGAACCAAACTAGCAAAGTCGGTTTAAAGTGTGTATATATACATATACATTTATTTAGCAAAGGAAAAAAGTACATGTTATTGTGAGAATAATCTCTTCTTTTACTAATAACTTCCCCGTAATTAGTTAACTTTCAATATATTTAGGAATTTTTGAGAAAGAAAATAAGACATTCAGAAAAGAAAAAACATCGTCGAGTTCTAGAGTAGACAGGTTCAGTTCCTAATTTCACAAATTGGGAGCCCACCTTATTCGGTCCGGTTCTTGGTACCAGGATTGAAATCGACACACTCTAAAACCGATCACCCATACATTATGAGATTTTGAAGGACCTCCGTTAACTGAATCCCGAAATTCCTTTGAAACTTTGTTTTTTGTGCTTCAGTTTCCTCGTGACTGTCAAAATTGAAAAATGCTCTCCTGCAAGATCCCATAGCTTTTTGGCATTCTAGATACCCAGTTTTCAAAACATTAGATTCCAATGAATCACTTAAAATACAAATTTATTCTCAAGTTAAGTAGAAAGGTTAATAACATGAAAAATTCCAAACTGATATATTTATGATAAATTTACCTCAAATTAATTTTTTGACCACGAAAAATCTCAAACTGGTATATTTGTGATAAATTTACCTCAAACTAATTTTTTGACCACCAAAAACTTCAAACTGGTACACTTATGACAAATTTACCCAATGTTAAATTGAATTAATACCATAAAAAATCACAAACCACTACACCTATGACAAATGTAAGAACAAAACCCTAAACCGGTACAGTCGTCAACTGTCACATGTTATCCAACTCAGCAATTTGACGGTAAAATTTAACGAAAACTAACTAAGGGTAAATTTGTCACAGATGTACCAGTTAGTCAAAAAATTAGTTTGGGGTAAATTTATCATAAATGTATCAGTTTAAGGTTTTTTGTGGTATTAGCCCTAAGTAGAAATAGAGCTCGCCACTTTTGTGCTGAAAGAAACAACTAAAGTTTTCTTCATTTATTCAGGTACTTAATGGCACCCTAGTTATTTCAGGCGACACCAATTAAAGTTTCAACTAATGAACAATTTCCTCGTTATAAAGAAGCAAAGCAAATGTTTTTTTTTTTTTTGGTTTGGAAATTAACAGACTTAAGATAGATAGCGGGATGTGGGGGTCAATGAAATAATAACATAATGGCACATGAAACTATGCTTAAAAAAAAGGTAAGACTTGCTCGTAACCATAGCAATTAGATTTTTATTAAGTCCACTGCCCGCGAAAACGAACTCTTTTACGTATTTATTATTGGATGAACAACATGTGCGTACAAAGATGGTTGCGTAATCAACAGTAGACTCTAATAATAATCTAGTAATTTAAGTGGTTGATCTCACATTCTTAGCATTAAACTATGTCCTAGGAAAGTAGGAGTAGATGGTTTACTTTGGTGGTAGTTGGCCACGTGCGGGAGCGTCCGGCTGGGTGCACCTTCTGCTCCACGAGAAAGCTGGAGATTGTTGTGTTGAGGCTCCATGTTTCTTCTTCGTCGTCTTCTTCTTCTTTTATTATTGTTTCTTCTGAAAGTATTGTTCAAGTGTATACTAATTTGCCAAATTGAAACAAACAATACAATAGATTGATATTGGGTATTGAATATAACTAGTCTTTTCTAAATGCTTGTTAGCTTTGTGATGCTCACTTCATAATCAAATCTGTAGATTAACACTTTTGTGCCATGTGGGTGCCCAAGTGTGTGAATTGGCAGCAAAAAATTAGGGGTGAGTAACATGGACTGGCCGAACCAGAAACTGCTTGGACCAAACCGAATTGACTGGTTCAGTCTAATTACCAAGAGTGTGTCCGGTTTCCAGTTCCATAAAATAGGAGCTAGTGAATTTCGGTCCGGTTTCCAATTCTAGAGAGGAGCCGGACCGCCCAAACCGGACCAGATATTTATATATATTTTAATTTATTACATGCAAGCTGATATTTTATATAAGCTGATATTTCCTTCAGGTTTTGTCAACCCCATGAAAGATGACCCATAGAGTAAGCACCCTTCCATCTCATACTCTTTCCCAAGTAGATTGGATTCCTCTGGCCAGTGATGGACTAGCCCATATGGCAGGATCATCGTGAGCAGAGAGCTCAAGTTCTTCATCGAATACAGAGCTCCCCTGAAGCCGTTGAACCCATGGAGCTTCGATTGGAAAGCGCTGCCCATCTCCTCGAATCCTCAGGGAGAGTGGCCTGAACTTCATCTCCTCGAGTTGCCCTGTTCTCCTCCTCCAGCCCCACGGCTTCTCTCCTGCATCCATTGATCGCCCTAATAACCTGTTTAAAATCAAGAACACACGCAAAGAACAGAGAGAAAAAAAATAGACTCCGTGTGTGTTCCACCAGTTCCACCGGACCGCCCGAGAACCGGACCGGATTGGTCCGGTCTCAGGACTCGGCAGTCCGATTCCTAGTCACGAAAAGTGGGAACATGTTTGTCCGATCATTTGGCAGGAAATTACTAATGTGGACGCCGGATGTCCTATATGGCACGGCCGATGGACGACCAACATATATATGGATAATTTTTGCGATTTTCATAAAATGTTTTGAATTATTTATTATTTTTTTTCTTTTTTATTTTTTTTTGGTTAATTTTCCCCCTTTGGGCCGCACGAGGTTGCCAGCCAACCCTCGCTAGCCACGACCCTTGCTAGCCTAGAGTTGAAAAAGAAAAGAAAAGAAAAAACGAAAAAAAGAAAAGAACAAAAAATAATAAAGAAATTAGAAAATTTTAAAAAAATTGTAAGAATTGTCCACGTCAACGGTGGTCATGCCACATAAAATGGCCAATATCCACGTCAGCGATTTCCAGTCAAAATTGATCGAAAGGACTACATTGACAAATCATCAAAAAGTTCGAGATTAATTTGGCACAATCGTTTGACCAAAAAAAAATTGGCACAATTGAAGGTTTATGACTAAATTGGTTGCCGTGCAATAAATTTAGGACTTTTTAGGTAATTTTCCCCGTTCAAATTGACGGTTTAAGAGCGTCAAAAAACGTGTTACAACTACCTATTGGCCAACTTTGTAATTTGATCGGGTTTAATAGTGGAAACCATGCAGATAACAATTAGTCAACGAAATTGAAATGAATACTACTAAATCCAAAATTACTCGATTTGGTTATGCAACATTAACATGTCTAATTCTCATGAATTGCGCAATTACAAATTCATCGAAAGTTTTATATAATCAAGCATAGCATTTGTAGTGGTTTGATTTGGTTTCTTAAATTTGAGAGATCCGATCAAACCAAACTCGCCCATATCAAGTTTTCCTTCAGGAGAAGCAAACAACCTAACGACAAGATCTTTTGGCCACAACATACCATTTCACTGCTCAATTTACAGTGACAATGCTATACCAAATATAGCCCCTTCATCTGCTCTTGGAATAAGAGATTTTTCTTAATGTTCTTTTAATTTTTTGGGTCAAATGTTACTTTTAATTAAGCATTGTGAAATAATGCAAAATTGAATCTCAGTAATGAGTAATGGGCTTTCGCTTCTTTATTTGGTTACAGGCTTGAAGAACCCCAAAAATCCTTATAACAACGTACTATGATTGCGTTTGGAGTAGTTTTCTCAAGGGGTTTCGAGTCTCTAAAGCCTTTTGAGAAAAGCATGAGATGTTCGGTTAAGTATTTGGCCAAATGCCTGCCTTGGCAAAGCTGAAAATCCAAGGCAAGTCCTCACCTGCTTTGGCTATTAGCATTTGCCGAAGGCCATTTCTAGATTTAAATGATTTTTTTTTTCATTCAAAACTACACTCACTAACTTTTTCATTTTTCGATTTTGCCCTTATTATGACTGCTCATCTTCTCTGTGTGAGGACAGCCGACGAGGCCACATCGAGCTGGTGTGGAGCCTACGAGGCTGGCAAGGTTGCGCGACCCAAGCGATCGTCACTTGGATCATGTTACCCTCATCGAGGATCGCTTGAGGTCGTGCAACCTCGCTGGGGGTTGCTTGAGGTCAGGTGACGGCCGCCAATGCCAGATCTAGCTTGGCGATGGCCTCGACGATGGGTATGAGTTTTTTTAATAAAAAACATAAAAAAAATTTCATCCAAAACCCTTTGCAAGAAGTAGTTCGACAACTTTTTTTCTCTTTAAAGTGGTGTCTTGGCTTGGAGATCCAGATCGAATGGTCTCACCAAAAACCGACCCGGATCGAACCCGCACGATCCGGCCCATCCCGGCCCGCTTACCCGCCCTCGTGCCTTTCTCTTATCTTGCTCTCGAAGTCGAACCCCCTGCACTAAAACCCCAGCGTAGCATCGCTCTCTCTCTCTCTCTCTCTCTCTATCTTTCTCTCTTTCTCTCTCCTCGCCGTAGGAGAAGAAGAAGCAGCGGCGGCGCAGATGTCGCATTTCGGGAGGTCAGGGCCGCCGGACATCACCGACACCTACTCCCTCCTCATCCTCAACATCTCCTTCCGTAACTCCCTCCCTCCTCCTCTCCTCCTCCACCTCCTCCTCTCCTACTATCCCAAACTCCTCTTCGTCTCCGTTCGCTCTCTTATCGACGCCTCGCCGCCGCCGCGGGCGGGCGGTTGTTGTTTCGTTTCGTTTCGCAGGGACCACCGCCGACGACCTCTTCCCTCTCTTCGACAAGTACGGCAAGGTCGTCGACGTGTTCATCCCCAGGGACCGGAGGTACGTGTAGGTTTTTCCCTCTGGGTTCGGCGCTTTTGCCTTCGTGGGTCGCCTGTTGAGGGTTGGGGCTTCTTTCGGGTTGCCGTGTCCTGATGCGGCCCGTGCAGGACTGGGGAGTCGAGGGGGTTCGCGTTCGTGAGGTACAAGTACGCGGACGAGGCGCAGAAGGCGGTGGACAAGCTTGATGGTGTCGCTCTTGCTCTGATTTTTTTTAGTTCCTTCGGTCACGAGGGTTTCTGTTTGCGTTGTGGGGATTGTTTGGATTGGCGTTTGGTTTTCTTGTTTGGTTTTCTTGTTTGATTTCTTGTTTGGTTTTCTTGTTGGAAGGAAGAGTCGTGGATGGGAGAGAGATTGGGGTTCAGTTCGCGAAGTACGGTCCCAATGCTGAGAGAATGTAAGCTGTTTAATTTTCTCATCTCTTAGTTTTCGAATTGGTGAAATAGATTGTGCCTTTTTCCGGTCAAGAATCAGTGCAATGCTAATCTGGTACGAGCTCACCGGAGGGAATTTGGTGTTTTTAGAATAAACCTTCAAATGGTGCAAGTTGCTATGACCTTGTCAGTGGAGTATTCGTTTTGCAAAATAACCTGCAAAAGATGGCCTAAAGAAAAATTAAAAAGTAAAATTTTTGAATAAATTAGCTGTCATTTTTTTATTATCAATTTTTCTGATGAACTCGGCCTCTATTTCGCAACAGCGATAAGGGGAAGATTGCCGAACCGGTTTCAAAGATAAGAAGGCGGTCGAGAAGTCATAGTCCTCGTCCAAGGTATGGTTTAAGTTTGTTAAGTTAGTAAAGTCATGCAAATTGTGTCTATGTGTGCTAAAATGAGAAAAATTCTACACTTGATTATAAATTGTGTCTATGTATGCTAAACTGTCTGTAACTCCCTATTGCTTCAGTTGTTGATCGTGTTTGAGGTTAAAATTCCAAAATCATTTCTATGGATTGGTTAAGGTATTTGGTCATCTTATACTTACACGAGCCTGTTTACTAGCTGCACAATCTATATATCTCTACATTTCAAGAGCTAATAAAGGTTGCTGTAACTTTGATTGGGATTTAATAAAGGTAGCTGACACTTCGATGGGGATCCTGATTGAAATTTATGAGAAAATCGGCAGGGTCAGTTTACCATTGAAATCGCGATGCTACTACAGTGGATAGAGGACCCATGACTAGAGCTCTTTGATGTACGAAGGTTTAAGCCATCTAATTTCTTTTCATTGTGAAGATGTTTGAAGAGGAACGGGAGGGAAATTCTCTCAGTTTACCTCAATATGAGACGACACCTGTCCCTTTGGGTTAACAATGTCACTGCCAATTTATTTATAGGTTCCCTCCTGGCCTTGTTAAAATCAAATTGCAAACTTTGTGAGTAATCCTTACCATCCCTTGTTGCTTGTCCACAAGTAATGAAAGCAATCGATCAAGTTCATGGAGAGAACTGATTCTACGGAGGAGTTAATGCTGTTAACAATGATGATAAGCTTGTTTACGCATCTTATGGCTTATGGAAAATATGTATACATTTTTAAAGATACAAATCATAATATATATTAACATTGAAATGACATTAAAGGCAATTACTTTTAAAGAATTGGGGCAATATATATTAAATTTCATCACAGTAATTAAATGTCAAGAAATGGAGTCACATCCCAAAAGGTGTAATCCTGGAGCTGAATTTAAATGCTAAAACCACATTTACTCACACGCATAGTAAATTTGACTCATTAGTTCTTCAGTTAGTGGATTGGACTTTCCCACCTTTTCTTGAGATCTAAGAAACTAAGTTTGGAAAAGCAATTTCCAGAAAAAGGTTGGGAGTGCAGTTACATTATGGTTGCTCAAGCCAGCTAAGCAACTGGTCATCATTTTTATTACTTTGGAAAAAGAGTAACTGGATAATTTGGACCATAAGGGATAAAACACATCAGTCTAATCAATCATTGAGTGACAGAATTGATTATGAGAATCAACTGACTAACAAAACAATTTGATGATTGAAGGGCCAAATTTAGGGTTTTGAGTTGAACTCCAACAATTCCTCAATTTAAATAAAAATTTGAGCTTTAGTTTTTGTCTGAGTCTTTTAATTGCAAAATCCAGTGTTATAGTAAAAAATATAGTTAATTTTCTTGTAAAATTAAGTGGGTTCCATTTTCCAGTGAAAAGATGGCGTCAGCCGCAAGATGAGGACTGATCGAACATTTGCCAAAAGATTTAGAACTCAATTGATGAGTGGGACAATGTGTAAAACGTTGAGGACTTGTTTTGCACTTTTCCCAAAACTACTTTTATTAATTTGTGCTGGATGAAGAGCTCATGAACTTGGACTTACTCCATCAGCACTTGATGATACATCCTAGCAATATTGTGACTCTGTCGCCTATAACTAAGATGTTCATGCGTTAAACTGTAAACTCCGGTGACCTCCTTTTAACAAGTCAGTATGTTGTCAATGTGGTGTCGCTAATTTCTTTCATACAGTTCCCGTTATGTCATTGAGTTGTTGGTTTCTAGTTTCTGTTTTTTTGTCATTTAAGCTTTGAAACAACAGTTCAGATATTAGGTGACATCCAAGCTTGTTGCACCTTGTTCTTTTGTTCGTAGTGAAATGAACAAAATAGAGTATCCACTGATGTGACATCAAGTAGCGGTTAACCCTTAGTCATCTTAGTGAGTAGTTGCATCTTGTAGAGTTGCAAGTAATTCCCTCTCATTCTCTACTGCAACTGATAGTAAAATGGATTTTCAGGTACAGAGACGAATATAGAGACCGCGATTACAGGAGGAGAAGTCGCAGTAGAAGCAGAGGA
Organism: Syzygium jambos; assembly: GCA_031216235.1. Lineage (NCBI taxonomy): Eukaryota > Viridiplantae > Streptophyta > Magnoliopsida > Myrtales > Myrtaceae > Syzygium > Syzygium jambos. The sequence continues at coordinate 7,665,984 of CM062225.1, read as the reverse complement.
CGATATGATCGCGACAGGAACAGAGACAGGGAAAGGAGTTATCGTCACCGAAGTAGGAGCTATAGCGCAAGTCCTGACTGTCGCAAAGACCGAAGGTCACCCAAGGATGATGACGAGGACCGAAGTCGGAGTGGATCATACAGAAGGTGAGGGCCCTCCTTGTTTCCCTTTAATGCTTCTTTTGGTCATCTCTTGTTGAGAGTTTTTATATGATTGGAGTTCCCCAATTTGCAGTTCATCCCATAGCCCGCGGAAAGCTGAACATGAGAGGAGTCCCTCTCCTAATCAGAGACCTTCTACACTTGAAAGTCCTGATGTACGAAATGGTGAAAGAGTTTCTCAGCTCCACAGAGATATTCCCAGTGAACGTCCTGCCGATTCCCCTAGCGCATCTCCATGAAGTCCATAGATGGAGTGGTAAAGTGACGTGAGTGGATTTGTTGCTTCTGTCCCACTCTATTGCAACTATATGGACCTTATGTCTCTGCTATTTCATGTTGCCTATTTAGGAAAGATGAGTGTGCAAGGGCGTGAGAGTCAGTTTTGCTCAACAAACAATATTACTTTCTCCTGAGGTGCTCTTGATTGGGTGGACAGAGACTTCGTTGCATGTGGTGATTTAGATATTAATCCTAGGTTTAGTCGGGCATAATGTTTTCCTTCTTTGCAGGCAGCTTGTCCGTCAATTCTGACTTAGGTGGTTATTGTGATACTCTGATCTTATTCTCGTTCTGTAATGTGCATTCATGAAGTCCATTTAAAGTCTTTCTTGTAATGTACTTTTTCATTGGTCTCTGCCTACACTTTACACTATTGTCAATGGGGTGTGTCGGTTTAATCATACATACTGTGTATGGACAATGAGAGACTTGATTGTACTGTTGTGATCCTGCACTTTCGTTTGCCATATTTTTGGGTCATAATCCACTAGCCATCTCCAAAGGTGGTCGGCTAAGAGTGCCATATGGTTTTTTATTCTTCATCAAATCATACTCCTGAATTTAGTATGGTTTTTATGTTCTCAGAACGGTGGGTGTTCCGATTTGGCATCTTTTCTTTTGGCAATTTTTTCGAGTCTTGACAAAGTTGCTTGAAAATGGGTTCCATTTGTTGGCTTTACATTCAGCTGATCCTAACGTGCAATGATTAGGTGATGAAAAGTCACGGCATTACTAGTCTTTTAAAAAGTCGTGGCAATATTGGTCTTGTGAATTGTTCAGATGCCGTGATTGCCCTATTTCCTTTTCTCTTAATTCTTTGCGATGGTCTTCTCATTTCTGAAGGTGAAGGATTTACCTTGAAAAATAATAGCTAGCATGTAGCATGACATTATAGTGGTTTCCTGAAGGTTCGTGGCGATATTGAGTATAGGACGGGACCTAGAAGAGCCCTATGAAGCCCTGCTTGAATACGTCTGCTTTAGATTCCGGCGTGTCATATTGTTGTACGGCTGGAATAGGATGAGGAACACAGCCTGGCGTTGGTAGTGGCCTTAGCATCATATGTTGTGCTCTTGGAGCGACAAATTTGAGTGTTCTATATTTATCAAACATTTTGAATTCACCATTGTCTCGAATATTGTGGCCCTCCGCAAGTGGAAGTCCAGTCTTGGGAACCATTTGGTTTCTTCCCACCTGTCCTTGTAATGCCACTGGTTCCGATTTGACCGTGAGTCCATGCGCTTGGTATGGCATCTCCCGCAATTGGGCCGGAAGTGTGATTGGGATTAATCTCACTAGTGTCGATGTCGAATGTACACGCTTGGTGAATTCCCATTCTTAGTTGTAATGGGCCTGAGTGTAAATAATCTCTACAGCTACATTTTGCCTCAAATTGATCTCCTGAGCAATCTCTAATATCTCGCCTCTTTCAATCGGTTCTTGGGGAAAGTACTGTCGGAGATCAAACTAACTAGATAGTATGTCTACAACCATTCCCTTTCTAGTTCTATTTCTCCTGAAATGGGAAAATATGACAAATTTGGAAGTGCTCCACATGGACACCAACTTCCTGACAGGACCAATTCCTTCCACTTTGGGGAACTTAACCAAATTTCACAGCTGAATCTATTTGCTAATGAGCTCACAGGTTCCATCCCACTGGAACTAGGGGACGTAAAACTTCTTAGCTCGTTGAGCCTTTATATAATAAATTTCTTAGATGATAATCTGCTGGTTCAATCCCGCCGACATTAGGCAATTTGATGGAGCTTTCCCTTCTTTATTTCTATGGTAACAAGCTTTTGGGTCACATTTCTGATGAGATAGGAAATCTCCGCTCTGTGCTTGTCAGGCATAGAGCTAAGTATACATCAGATCACCGGCCCAATTCCTTCTTCTTTGGTTAACTTGACCGACCTAGTATGTTTGTTCTTCCGCGAGAATCCGCTTTCTAGATTGATTCTTGGATCCTTGGGGGATCTAATGAACTTGGAGGTGCTACAGTTGGATACCAACCAGTTCAGTGGCTCCGTACCAGAGAACTTGTGCCGCGGTGGATCTGTCCAAAACTCACAGCTGAGTGGCAACAACTTAAATGGTTTTATCCCTATAAGCTTGAGAAATTGCACAAGCCTTGTCAGAGTTCGCAGGAAAACTAGTTCACTGGAAAAATATTTGGGACCTTTGGTCTCTACCCCAACTTGGACTCTATTGACATGAGTTTCAACAAGATCTCTAGAGAAATCTCAATAAATTGGGGAAGCTGCACACGTTCAAGTGATCTAAGAATTGCTAGAAATAACATCACTGGAAGCTTGCCTTCTGAGATTGGATATACAACTCAACTACAAGCAATTGATCTTTCTTTGAATGGTTTAGTCGGCGAGGTTCTTACAAAATTTGGAAAATTGACTTATTTGGTTAATTTGAATTTAAGTAGGAAATGACTTCTGGTCTTCTGAAATTGGATTTGTCCAGGATTAGGTTAAGCATGTCTATCCCGCAGAGTAGGGGTGTAAATGGTTCGGTTTTCTTGAAAAATCGAATTGAACCGAACCGAACTGTTGGGGGTGCACTTTTGAACAGAGCCAAATCTCGCTCGAACCGAATATGAATCGAACCGAAAATTTGGTTTGGTTTGGTTTGGTTCGGTTCGGTTTTTTCTTCTTTTTTCCTTTTTTTTTTGCTTTTTTTCATAGCTTAGTTTTCGATTTTGGGTCCCTCATCTTCCTCCTCCTCGTCTCCTTCATCCTCTTCTCCTTGTTCTTCATCCATGGCCAATCTCTCTCACTCCTCCACCTTCTTCCTCATCCTCCTGCTCTTCATCTCTCCATCTCTCTCAACCCCACGAGAGCAATCACCACACAGCTCCCAGCAGACCTTCATCATCCATGCCTCATCCTCCCACAAGCCCTCCCTCTTCTCCACCCACCACCACTAGTATTCCTCCCTCCTCCATTCCTTCCCACCCTCAGACCCTCCTTCTCAGATCCTCTACACTTACCGAGCCGCCGCCGGCAGTTTCTCCACCCACCTCACAGCCCCCCAGGCCGAGGCCCTCCGTCGTGCCCTTGGGGTCCTCTCCATCGTCCTAGACTGCATCCGCCACCTCCACACCACCCGGACCCCTCACTTCCTCGGCCTCACCGAGAGCACCGGCCTCTGGCCGAATTTCAATTATGCGGACAACATCATAATCGGGGTTCTCGATACTTGGATCTGGCCCGAGCGGCAAAGCTTCTTCGATTCGGGCCTCTGTTCGGTCCCCAGCGCTTGGAGAGGCACGTGTGAGGTCAGGAAGAGAGAATAAAGCAAAAAGCAAGAGAGAGAGGGATAGAGGAGAGAGAAAAGTGAGTGAGAGAAGAGTTGCGAAGATAGAGAAAGAGAGAGGAAAGGGAGAGCGAGAGAGAGGACGGCTCTTGACAGCGAGACAGGAGAGAGTAAGGAGAGAGAGTGTACGTGAAAAGAAAAAGAAATACAAAGAAACCGAGATCCGATCCGATCCGAACCAAACCAAATCGAATTATCAACTAACCAAATTTTTTTACTTATTATGCGAACCGAAACCGAAACCAAATAAAAAATGCACGAATTTTCTGTTCGGTTCCGGTTTAGGTTCGGTTTTCGGTTCGGTTTTTGACACCCCTACCGCAGAGTATTGGGCTTTCTTCAAACTTGGTCCTCTTGGATTTGAGCAACAACCAATTGAGCCAAGATGTTCCCGGGCAAATAGGGATGCTAAATCATTTGTCCGAGCTAGACTTGAGTGATAACTTATCTTTCTCCGAACCGAACCATGAAGTCTTCCATCGGGCCCGCATTGCTACCCCACAACGCCCACCGCTCAAAAACCGCGTTGGTCACTGGATTCCTTCTTTGACATATCCGCCAAACACCGGAACAGATTGTGGATTCACCAATCTATCATTGGCTCTAATACTATTTGTTAGAACCGTGCAGTAGAAGTCCAATACCTTTGTCCGAGGAGATAGCCAAGCTAAGGCTCAAGTATAAGCTCGTCAACATATTTAGTCAAACCCACTTTCATTCAAAAGCTTAAATCGTTAAGTTTTAGGCTAACTATGATATATTAACTACTACATGTCATATCAATTATCAAATTTGAGACTTTTCTAACACAATTCACATATGTATCTCGGCATGCAATTTAAGTGTGAAGAAGTCAAGGTCTTTTGTCAATAGAATAGAAATGTGCCTGCTCAAGAAGTCAAGGTCTTTTGGGTTTTCATGTGTGATGATTTTTGGATCAGTGCACGTTCCAATGGTTCATGGGAAGTCATGGTCTTTATGGACTTTTATTGATGATGACTGGACCTAAAATTTCTCACTCATCGTATGGGAAGGGTCATGGAGCAGTTTTCCAGCCCTTTCCTTTTTTGACTGACAAGCTTTCAACTTATGATGCGGTGTAACAATGGTTATTCTTTTGATGCAGTGCAAGAAATGGCAAATGGAAAAGGAATATTCAGCCAAACTTTATGGAGGTGATGTGTGAAAAGTTAGAGAGTGTTCATACACAAACACAACATAAAGCTTCTTATTTTATGTCACACTTTTCTTCTTCAACCTCTCCCTGGCAAATGCTTCGAATGCATTTAGTCCGAGTTGTAACGGTTATGTTAAAAAAAAAAGTAAAAGAAAAGATGATTAGTCAAAAAGTATGGGCTTAGAAAAACGAGAGAAAAGAAAAAAATAAAGGAGATTAAAGAGGGAACGGAAGAAAGGAAAAAAGAAAACGAAGAGAGAAACAAAGAAAACAAAAGAGGGTTCACACATACAACCGCGTTTTGTAACGCCTAGTAATGATTCGAAGACTTTATTCATTTAATCGGATAAATTTTTAGCATTAGGACATAAATTCGGATTTATGTGAATTATGAGTTGCTGCATTCAATCTAGGAGTTATTTAGATGATTGATTAGAGTACTTTGGAGTTGTGAGATTTTACATTAGTCGATTTGATCATAATGAATTTTTAATGTTTCGCACGCGTTGATGCTCAGTTTCGAATTTTTGTTTTTGGCAATAATTTTCACATGTCGGCGTCTTTTGAGTCGGTGAAGTTTAATATCTTTCAAGGTTTTCTTTTGATCATAAGAACACTTGAATTGGAGTTCGGTAGAGAGAGATACATTGCCAAGAAGTTTATTGCACGAGTGGATGTTCGTTGTGCGAGAGGTTGTTATTTAAGTTAGAGGTTATTCGTCATGGTTGGTCATTCTTGAGTTGAGTCTTGGTTAAGGTGATTATTTATTTGAGTTCTGATATTATTTCTCATTTGATTGATGGGATTTCGAATTCGTTGCCTTGAGATAACTTTCGTGATTTCGTTTAGACTTTTCCCAAATGAGTGGTACTTATCTATTTTCAATTTTGGACGCTCATATTTTGAGAGTGGTAAGGATTAAATAGCATATTTGTTGTAGAAAAACCGGATTGGGCGTTTGCTACCCTTTATGATATTCGACATATTTGAATTGATTTTGATTATTTGAAATAGTTTGGTCTAAATACTAACGAATGGCATGAGATGTAATTTACGAAACAAATTGCAAAAGGTTATATGAACTAATTTATGAACTTGGTTTGTAAAATCAAATAAAGTTTGTGAATATTATACCAAGGACTTAGTGGTACACAGTGACACGAGTCTTGTGGAAGCTACTACTAGAACTTTGTACTATCAATACGAATTTGCTCTAGGACAAAATGCTACATGATGACATAAGTCTCGTGGGATCCATCTCTAGAACCTTGTACTATAAATATATGTTGGTTAAGGACTAAGTGCTGCATGGTGAAGCAAGTCACATTAGAGCCACTTCTCGAATCTTATAGTATCGATACGAATTAGTAGAAAACTAAGTGCTACACTGTGACATGAGTCCCGTGGGAGTTTTTTCTAGGACCTTGTACTATTGATATATACATCTCAAAGACTAAGTGCTACATTTTGACACGAGTCTTGTGGAAGCCACCTTTAGAATCTTAAGTGGTGATGACTATAATGAGTGATAGAGGAATTATATTGTGAATATGTTATCTCAATGAGAGGTTTAACTGAACAGGTGCGATCTTGCACTCTTTGTTTGCCATTTTTTGGTCATAATCCAGTAGTCATCTCCAATGGTTATTAGCTCATTAGCAGCTCGAACTCGTATAAATTCTATTCTGTTTGTATTTGAGGTATGTTTGGAAATTATGGCCCTTTAGGAAGGAGAGAAGCGATTAAAAATGTGAAGTGCCTTTGTCATCATCTAAATCAAGAATAGATCTTAAGAGATTATGGGCTACGCCATGCGACATTTATTGTAATATAATTATTGATATGGTTCTCTCTACCCTTTTAGGATCAATAATCTCTTAGATTTATCTGGTGCTATTCCTAGTGTTAAATATGTCTTGAATTTATGTACTCGGTCCGGTTTATGACCCGACCCGACATATTTTTGTGCGACCCGAAAGTGGAAAGAAAATTGAGATTTAGTTCGCTTGCTGCGGGTTGGGCCGTCGGGAGCCCTATTTGTACTGTGGCTAGGTTTTCTCATTGTTTTACAGAGAGTTTTGCTTTCAGAGAGTTTTGGTGAGCCGTGAGGTTTTGTCGTTATTTCGACTTCTGAAATTTGTACTCTCTTTTGATTATAGTGGAATCTGTCTTGCCTCGCCCGTGGACGTAGATCACTTCGTGATCGAACCACGTAAATCCCCGTGTTCTGTCTTTTGTTTTTCCGCATCCGTCTCCAACACCTAGCAAAGGATCGTGTCAAGTTTGGATGGATTGAAAATGGATCCATTTCAAATTGACCAATTTAATTCATATCGATGTATATTTTTGTAATATAATTTTGACAATCCGTACCCAATCCCACTTGGACCCAATTCATATGCAACTTGACCCAAGCTCCAATTCTTAGCAATTTTTCCCTTCGAATATGGAAAATAGCATACTAAAAAAAATGACATTCATCACTTTTTTTTCTTAGACAGTTAGATTTTCTTTTCTACCGTGCTCTCGAGGCCATTTGGATGGATCATCAGCTGTCGTTTCTGCAAGAATGGGATCAACCGCGTCAAGATTTGGCTTCATGAAGGCCGAGTGAGATGACTTTTTGCGCTTTGAATTGCAAATTGTGCAACCTAAATTATGGTCCGATCGCGTGGAAAGTCGAGTGTTCACTCACATCCCGAATGAACTTGACTTTAACATCACTTTCCTCCAAAGAATGGGCGGGACTCAATTCGCAGGGACAGACCGCGTCAGAAAAGTCACCAACGAAGACCCCAAAAGATAAAATTCTAAAGTTTCCAAGGAACCAAAAATTCGTCCAGTCAGCTTTCAGATGGGCTACCTACAAACCGATGTCATGGAATAATGATAGGAAGGTGAGTTTTCGCTTTTCCTTTTTAAGCATCGCTCATTGCCTCAGGAAAAGAAAAACCAACTTATCAGATCCAAAAGAGGAGAAGAAGAACCCATGGATTCTTCATGTTCTTCATCAATATTCAAGCGGGTCATGAGCCTTGTGGCTGCCCTTGCCCTTTTCACTCTCTTTGTCACTCCACTTCCTGCTGATGCTTCCCCTGCAGAAGCCCAAACCCTCCTCAAGTGGAAGTCCAGCCTTGGCAACCCTTCGGTTTCTTCCCTCTCTTCCTGGACTCCTTCTCCTCGTAATGCCACTGGTTACAATTCGACCGTGAGTCCGTGTGCTTGGTACGGCATCTCCTGCAATCAGGCCGGGAGTGTGATCATGATAAATCTCCCCAGTGCCAATGTTAAAGGTACGCTTGATGAATTTCCATTCTCATCTTTGTCTCGTCTCATGTACATGGACCTGAGTGTAAATAATCTCTCTGGCCACATTCCTCATCAAATTGGTCTCTTGAGCGATCTCACCTATCTTGACCTCTCTATGAATCTGTTCTCGGGGAAAATACCACGGGAGTTCGGTAATTTGAGCAAATTAGCTGAATTGTACGTCTACACAAAGGAACTTTCTGATTCTATTCCTCCTGAAACGGGAAATATGACAAATTTGGTAGTGCTCCAGATGCTCGACAACGGCCTGACAGGACCGATTCCTTCCACTTTGGGGAACTTGCCCAAATTAACAGACTTGAGCCTATTCAATAATGAGCTTACCGGTTCAATCCCGCTGACATTAGGCAATTTGACGGGGCTTACGGTGCTACGATTGCATGACAACCAGTTTACTGGTTCCTTACCAGAGAACTTGTGCGAAGGTGGATTGCTCCAAAACCTCACGATGGGTGGCAACAACTTAACTGGTTCTATCCCTAGAAGCTTGAGAAATTGCACAAGATTAGTCATAGTACGCCTTGAGAAAAACCAATTCACTGGAAACATATCTGAGACCTTCGGTGTCTACCCCAACTTGTATTATATCGATATGAGTTTCAACAAGTTCTATGGAGAAATTTCAACAAACTGGGGAAGTTGCACACGTTTAGTTGCTCTAAGGATTGCCGGAAATAACATCACGGGTAACTTGCCTCCTGAGATTGGAAACGCGAGTCAACTACAACAACTCGATCTTTCTTCTAATGGTTTAGTTGGCGAGATTCCAAAAGAAATCGGGAAATTGAAACTTCTCCACCGACTCAGCCTATACAACAATAGTCTTACCGGTCCAATTACTTTTTCTTTGGGTGATTTGACTGGCCTAGCCTCTTTATTCCTCAACGACAATCAACTTTCGGGACGGTGGCCAGTAGAAGGTTTCTCAAATACCTCATTGTTAGCAATTAGTTTGTCCAACAACAAATTTGATGGTCCACTTCCACTTCCATCACCCTTCACAGAGTTCTATTCGATCGCAAATAATAAAATAGCTGGGAAGATCCCTTCATCAATATGCAATGCCACCTCCCTCTTAGTCCTCGTCTTGTCTAACAATAGCTTAGCCGGTAGCCTACCCGAGTGCTTATTAAACTCTAATTTATCGGTTTTGAACTTGCAAATGAATAATCTTTTGGGCACAATCCCTGGAACATTTTTGCCACAGAGTAGCTTGAGAACTCTAGACTTGAGTGAAAATCAATTTGAAGGAACATTGCCACAATCCCTTGTCAATTGTAAAAACTTGGAAGTTCTAGATTTCGGCAACAACAAGATAGAGGATAAGTTCCCGGCATGGTTGGGAACACTGTCTGAGTTGAAAGTTCTTTCTTTGAGGTCCAACAATTTTAAGGGTCATTTGGATTTTCCAAGAGTAGCCCATCTCTTTTCCAAGTTGCACATTTTGGACCTCTCGAACAACAGCTTCGCTGGTCCTTTACCAGCCAATTTGATAGCGAAACTTCAAGTTATTATGAACGGACAAAATGATAAAGAGCCGCAAGACAAATCTTTGTACATGGAGGACTCAAATCTGACACTCTCTGAACACAATTTGCTCATGGAGGACTCAGCTCGGTTACTCTATGATGACAAATTTTCGTTATTGGGGCACTCAGATCCGTTATTCTATGAAGATTCCGTGGAAGTGGTCATGAAAGGAAATAAGATTCGGTTAGTGAAGATCTTGACCACCTTTACATTTATCGACCTATCGCTTAACTCTTTTCAAGGGAACATCCCAAATGTTATTGGACATCTCCATTCTCTCATTGGGCTCAACCTTTCCCACAACCACCTCATGGGTTCCATTCCTTCAACCCTTGGAAATTTAACTAACCTTGAATGGCTAGATTTATCTTCAAACAAGCTTAGTGGGAGGATTCCTATAGAACTGGGAGATTTGTCCTTCCTTGAGTATTTGGACCTCTCAGATAACCAACTCATAGGCCCCATACCTCAAGACAAGCAATTGAGCACATTCACGAGCAACTCATTTCGTGGGAACTTGGGCTTATGTGGAACTCCATTACATAACACATGCCCCGGTGATGCTCATCTTCCTCCACCACCACCACAGTTGTTCTTTCAGGTAGGTGGGTTTTATAGGAAAGCAGTGGGGATAGGCTATGCATCTGGAATCGTGATTGGAATCTCTGTAGCATACATTTCATGTGAAACTGGAAGACCCAAGTGGCTTGCGAGAAAAGTGAGTAGGATGGAGAGAAGAGCCAAATAGATGAAGAAGCCAAAGCAGAAGGCCATCAAATTTCATGGAGGCTGATAAAAGTGTTGGGAAGTGGTCCCTCTGAACTATGTGCTATGTAGATCAAGGAATAAAATTTTTGTCAGATTGAAATGCAATTTCGAATGTAGTAGCTCGATATTTTTATTTTATCGTATTCTTCTTTAAGTGCGATTTCTGAATTGGGTCGATGAACATGAAAATAACTTGCTTTGCATCGTTAACCCCGTCCTTTTCTTATTTGGTGTAAGCCATTCCTATTTTCTCCATGGGAAAGAAAGAAAGATAAGATCTGCCGAAGCCCATTTACCTGGGTTTACATGATTGACCGTGCCATTGAAGTGTGTCCTTAAGGATCACTAAATTTGTCATTGTTCTACTCCAAACTTCTGTTGAAGTTGCAGGTGAGTATTAGATCGTTTATTTGCAATCTTACACCAATCATACGTGTCTGCAATAGTGATCATGGGTACTAAAGGTTCAAACCTTAAAGCATCTTTGGAGTCTGGATTCAAAGTAATCTTATTGCAAAATTCTAGGGTCCCGTAGGCCCAAAAACTGAATTTTTTTCCATGTTTGTAGATTTTTTAAGTTGCTGGTAATTTTCAAATACTGTTCGAAAAATAATATAGCCGGTAACTTGCTTGTAAGTTAACTTGTCAATTTTCAACCAAAATAGAAAAACTTATCAATAAATTACCACCATGATAATGAATTATACTGACTTCATAGTTAATTAGTAAGTTAGCAATTTCTTTTAAATTCTACAAGTACAGAGAGTAAATTACCAACATTACGATGAGTTTATCATCTTCCTGATAAGCTTGTAACTTATTAACTTCTATTAATTTTTACAAGTAAGATTAATAAATCACCAACATTCAAATGAATTAGTGAGTCACTGACTTCTTTCAAGTTTTAGAACTGTAGTTAGTAATTTTTTTTAACTGTAGTTAATAATTAACAACATTGCAATAAATTCATTAATGTCCAAATAAACTTGTAAGTTACCCCCTTCTTTTCAAATTCTACGACTATATATGTTTAGTCAATTGCGATTTACCAATGTCCAAACAAATTAATAAGGTACTAATTCAGTTTAGAATTTAGAAGTATGGTTCAACATTTCCATGAATTTACCAAAGTCCAAATAAATTAGTAAGTTAGTTTCTTCTTTTAAATTTTAAAACTAAAATAATATTTTCACCTTAAGCTTGCACCAACGACTGTAGGAATTCCATGACAGCCGCGTGATACAGGTTGAGTGCTAACTTTTATTAAGTAAATTGAAAAGCAATAGATTAATTATAAACAATTTCTAGTTAAGTAGATCCATTCCCCACTTTCTCCACTTTCTCTGTCGAAACCACCCATTTTTTTGTGCACATATATATATATATATTTATTAAGAATATATATCGAAAAGAACTTAGAATATATTACTTTATATGAAGTTATTAATTGAAAGAAATTAGTAAGTTATTTGATTTATTGAGATATCTGTGAATTCATTATATTGGTGGTAGTTTACTAAGTACACTAATAAAATTTGGAAAAAAAGATTAGTAAGTTTCTAATTTATTGGGGTGTTTGTAAATTCTTTATAGGGTCAGTACTCTACTAACCACGCTTGTAAAATTTGAAAGAAGTTGATCATTACAAATTTATCGCAATGGTTGATAAATTCATAATATTGCTATTACTTTACTAACCTCACTTGTAAAATTTATAAGCAATTGGAAATTATAAATTTCTTGAGATGTGGGTAAAATTGACATAGTGTTAGTAGTTTACTACCTACACAGGTAAAATTTAAAATCAGTTGGTAAATTCCTAATTATCTGGATGTCAGTAAATTCATCATAATGTCGGTATTAACTAACTACATTTGTAAAATTTAAAAGAAGATGGTGATTTACTAATTCATTCAGACGGTAACTTCATGAGAACGTTAGGAACTTACTAACTGGTAACTTGACAAGTAAGTTACCTATCATACTTTTCTTGTTTATGATATTAGAAATTAACCAATAATTTTAGAAATCTACCATCCGCTCTAAAATGATTTTAGCTTTTTCCGCTGTGGTCCCTAGATTTGTCCAGCAAACTGTGGCTGTAGAACATCGCCTACAGTGCATTCAATCATGTTCCTTTTTCTATCCCACTCGTCATTTACTTTTATTACCGGAGAAAAAGAGCGTTGACACCTGATTTTGTCAGTCTCATAAGGCATTTTATATATATATGTCAAAATAGCAAAAACAACAAAAATAGACAAGGCCCGCGCTCAGCTCAGCCCAGCCGTGCCTTTTTTTTTTTCCACCCAACTTTCTCTTTCAGCCCAGTCCACACACAGTCACCGTATCTTGCAGAGTTGGAAGCGATTCCCTCTCGCTACCTGCTGCAACAAATTGTGAAATGGATTTTCGTAATTTACTACTTTCGTAATTTTGGCCGCAAAAAATTCCGAGCTATGCTCTTTGCTAGGCTACAATTTCTACATTAAAACTAAATATAGAACAATAGTAGAAAAGCTTGTGATCCTCGAGAACTAATATGTTATTTTAAGAAATTTGATCTTTCTTTAATGTTTCATGTCTCTTTCACTATTTACATCAAACGTATTGATAACAAGAAATAAGAGGAAAAAAAATATGAACGAGTTATATTAAAATTCAAATTCCGTAAAGTATATTGTATTAGATTTATAGTATGATAATTTTAATCAGGTTAGTTATAACTGAATTTTTCACTTGTTTGTGTATATAATAACCATGTTAAAAATAGGTTATAAGACAATATCAATATTAAAAGTACACTAAAAAAAAGTTATATCAATTTAATATCTTCTTTACTAAATCCATTAGATTATCTTTACTGCTTTTCGTAGTTTTGGCCGCAAAAAATTCTGAGCTATGCTCTTTGTTAAAATTAACACTTTGATGAATTCGAAGGATATAAAGGTAACCTTTCTAGTTTCTCACTTTCTCCACTCTCCATTTATCTCCATTAGTTTCCTTTTCTCTTCGTTAAGTGGAGCTCTGTTGGCAAGTTATGGGTAAAATACTATTTTCACAGCTTAATTTTTGTTCTGAATGGTGAATATATCGAAAAATTGAGAATCTGCTATTGCATTGGAATAAGTTACTAACGTTGTTGGTAAATTATCATCAACGTGCCTGACCAACAGGATTTAAACTATACTAGCCACATTGGGAAAATGATTAATTTCATAATTGCTTGAGGAGCTGACTTATCTGCAACTCAGCCCTAGATTAGACTATGAATACTAATCCATCCTACTCCCAACCTTTTAAGCACGTCCTGGAGAAGATACGTGTAAAAAGCTAGAAGGTGTTCGCACACATGAATAGAGGGCATCGAGCTGTTCAACCTCTCCTATCAAATGCTAGGAAGGTCTTTAGTCTAGCTTGGTTCTAGAAACGAAGCACCGTGCCATTTACAAAAATTAAAGTAGCTTCATAATGGTGTGATGAAATTCATCAAGGAGGAGGAGAGGAATTCCCAGGTCATGAAGAAACCTATGTTCTTGGTCAAAGTATCAATGCTACGATCTCTAAGTCGAAAAGAAGAGAGGGAAAAGTGCCAAAAAAGTCCTAAACCTTTTGCATTAGTGCCAATTTAGTCCTAAACCTTTTTTTGGTGCCAATTTAGTTCTAAACCTTTTGCATTGGTGCCAATTTAGTCCTAAACCTTTTTTTGGTGCCAATTTAGTCCTAAACCTTTTAAATTGGTGCCAATTCAGTCCTAAACCTTTTGTTTTTGTGCCAATTTAGTCCTTCCGGCCAATTTTGACCGGAATTTGCTGACGTGGACGCTTGCCGGCCGGCGGCCGGTCATCGGCGCTGACGTGGACAACTTAAATAATATTTTAATAAAATTTGAATTTTTCTGTTTTTTTTTCCTTTTTTTCTTTTTTTTTCCACTTTTTTTCTTGTTTTTTTTTTCTTTCTCTCCTCTGGCCGGTCGCCGGTCCGGCGACCGGCCAGAGGCCAGTGGCCGGCGAGGTCGAGCTGCCTGACCAAGGCGAGGCTCGCCCTCGCCGGGCGAGGCCAGGTCGAGCCTCGCCCGACCAAGGCGAGGCCCGCCCTCGCCGGATCTGGCGAGGTCGAGCCTCGCCCGACCAAGGCGAGGCTCGCCCTCGCCGGGCGAGGCCGCCCTCGCCGGCCACCGGCGAGGGCGAGCCTGCCCTCGCCAGTGGCCGGCGAGCTCGACCTCGCCGGCCACTGGCCTCTGGCCGGTCGCCGGACCGGCGACCGGCGACCGGCCAGAGGAGAGAAAGAAAAAAAAACAAGAAAAAAAGTGGAAAAAAAAGAAAAAAAGGAAAAAAAACAGAAAAATTCAAATTTTATTAAAATATTATTTAAGTTGTCCACGTCAGCGCCACGTCAGCGCCGGTGACCGGCCGCCGGCCGGCAAGCGTCCACGTCAGCAAATTCCGGTCAAAATTGGCCGGAAGGACTAAATTGGCACAAAAATAAAAGGTTTAGGACTGAATTGGCACCAATTTAAAAGGTTTAGGACTAAATTGGCACCAAAAAAAGGTTTAGGACTAAATTGGCACCAATGCAAAAGGTTTAGGACTAAATTGGCACCAAAAAAAGGTTTAGGACTAAATTGGCACTAATGCAAAAGGTTAAGGACTTTTTTGGCACTTTTCCCAAAGAAGAGATGACGATACTTTCTTCACTAATTAATGCCTGTGATGTATGGAATCCTATTGTCAAATATCAGTAATTTTGCAAGCAAAACAACGCTAACATCGGAAAAAACTCAGTTCAGTAAGGTTGAGTCAAGTCAACCATCTACTTCCAAATATATGACCCTCTATATAAATATAATATCACCCTTTGGCAACAATTGTCAATACCTGAAACATCACAATCATAAGCATTCAAACTCTGAAATGGATGCTAAAATTTAGGGAAAATGACAAAAATGGTCCATGAATAATGGCTCAATGCACAATGTGATCCCTGAACTTTAACCAAATGTGCAATGATATCCTTAAACTTTTAATTTGTTCAATGTGGTCCCTGGAATTTTAGTATATATTCAATTTAGTTCCTGAACCATATAAAAAGGTGCAATGTTGTCCCTAAACTTGAATTAACAAAAAGAAAACATTGGATATTTTCATATAGTCTAGGGACTAAATTGAACATGTACCAAAATCTAGGGATCACATTGAACAAATTAAAAATTTAGGGACAATATTACACATTGGGTTAAAGTTTAGGGATTACATTAAACAAATTAAAAGCTCGTGGATCACATTACATATTAGGCCAAAATTTAGGAACCATTTGTTTAATTATCCCTGAAATTTATTACTTCGTTGAATAAAGTACAATTAAAGGTTCATAAGGTACATTTTCTGCTGCTCTTTTCTAAAAGAGTATTGCTAGTTACCATTTACATAGTTTAAAAAAGGTAGCAAAATTATTATAATATTAAATTATATTCAGCTAGTAGCTACAAAGCAACATCCTCATTCCTCAAAACGGAAAGAGCAATGGGTAGAATCCATTAAAATGTTCAAAAAGAAAGTTAGCCATGTAAGAAAGGCAATAGTTTCATGTAAACCTAAGGAGAAAGTTAAAAGAAAAACCATTTTAACGCTATGTATGCTCTCTCTTACACTGCATTATGAGTTGACAATAGGGCTGTGCCCTTTTGCCACCCTTAGTGCATGGTCCCCTGGTCAGCACCTTTGAAACCTTGTTACCATATCCATCAAGTAGAATATTCTGCTCACGCAAATCTCTAAATTTCACAGTTTTATGATATGATTAGAATACAAACCAGCATACTGGCCCAAAAGAAGAAGAAAGAATTTAAACCAGCACACGTGTAGATCGATCTTGTACATATCCCTCGAGAATTCAAAGTCTTTGTTAGGCATGCAATGTTGGGAGTGCGTAGCAGAAACTTGATACATTTAATTGGGGAGATTGCCAAGAGAGAGCCCAACTTCGAGCTCGTCAAACATATCTAGTTGGACTCACCTTCACTCAATAACTTAAGCCAATGAGTTGTAGGTCAATTGAGATATGTTAACTACTCCATGCCACACAAATTATCTAATGTGAAACTTTTTTTAACATAACTTACACGTGTATCTTAACAATTTTTCCCTCACGTGTGAGTTTAATGTTAGATCTGGCTCCCCCTTAATTCAGGTATTTTTTCGCACCAAAATATCTCGATTTGAATCTCCATTAACACCGAACTTCATCCCTTGTCTCTTTCTCTAAACCGAACCATGAAGTCTGCCTTCGGGCTCGCGTTGCTACACCACAACGCCCATCGTCCGAAAACCACGTTGGTCACTAGATTTCTAACTTAACATATTCCTCAAACATCGGAACAAATTATGGGTTCACCAATCTACCATAAGCTCTGATACTATTTATTAGAACCACGCAGTAGAAGCTCAATACTTTTATTCAAGCAGATAGCCAAGCTAGAGCCGAAGTTTAAGCCCGTCAACATATTTGATTGGACCCACTTTCATTTAAAAGTACAAGCCATTGAGTTTTGGGCTTGCTATGATATATTAATTACTCCGGGCTATACCAATTATATGATTTGAGACTTTTCTAATACAATTCACGTGTGTATCTTAACATGCAATTTGAGTGTGAAGAAGTCAAGGTCTTTGGGAAATAGAATAGAAATGTGCCTACTCAAGAAGTCAAGGTCTTTCGGGGTTTCATGTGTATTGATTTTTGGATCAGTACAAGTTACAATGGTTCATGGGAAGTCATGGTCTTTATGGACTTTTTTTTTTGTTAGTCAAAAAAGGAAAAGGCTGGAAAATTGCTCCATGACCTTTCCCATTCGATAAGTTAGAAATTTTAGGGAGAGTCAAAAAAGGAAAAGGCTGGAAAGTTGCGCCATGACCTTTCCCATTCGATAAGTTAGAAATTTTAGGGAGATGGAGCAATTTTCCAACCTTTTCTTTTTTTGACTTAACAAGCTTTTAACATAAAGCTTCTTATTTCACGTCACACTTTTCTTCCTTCAACCTCTCCCTGTCAAATGCTTCGAACGCATTTAGTCCGAGTTGTAACACTTATGTTTAAAAAACAAGTAAAAGAAAAGTTGACTAGTAAAAAGGGATGGGCTTAGATAAACGAGAGAAGAAAAAAAAGGAGATAAGCGAGTGAACGGAAGAAAGGAAAAAAGAAAAGGAAGGAAGAAACAAAGAAAAGAAAAAAGGGAGTTCACAAGACGAGTCAAATTAACAGTGTTTCGTAGTGCCTAGTAATGATTGGAACACTTTATTCTTTTAATCGGAGGAATTTTTAGAAGTATGGCATAAATTCGGATCTATGTGAATTCTGAGTTGCTGCATTCAATCTAGGAGTTGTTTAGACGATTGATTAGAGTATTGTAGAGTCGTGAGATTTTACTTAAATTGATTTCAAGTTATGATGTGATCAGAATGAATTTTTAAAGTTTCGCGTGTGTTGCTGTCCAGTTCCGAATTTCTGTTTTTGCTAATAATTTTCATACGTCGGCATAGTTTGAGTAAGTGAAGTTTAATATCTTTTAGGATTTTCTTTTTATCATAAGCACACTTGAATTAGAGTTCGCTTGAGAGAGATACAGCGCGAAGAAGTTTATTGCGCAAGTGGACATTCGTCGCGCGAGAGGTTGTTATTGGCATTAGAGGTTATTCGTCATGGTTGGTCGTTCTTGAGTCAAGTCTTAGTTAAGGTGGTTATTTACTTGAGTTTTGATATTACTTCTCATGTAATTGATAGGATTTCGAATTTGTCGGCTTGAGATAACTTTCGTATTTTGGTTTAGACTTTCACAAGTGAGTGGTACTTATCTCTTTTTTAAATTTGGACACTCATATTTCGAAAGTGGTAAGGATTAAAGAGCATATTTGTTGCATAAAAACTGAATCGGACATTTGTTACCCTTTATGATATTCAACATATTTTAATTGATCTTGATTATTTGAAATAGTTTGATCTAAATACTCGTGAATGATATGAGATATAATTTACGAAACAAATTGCAAAAGGTGATACGGACTAATTTATGAACTTGGCTTGTAAAATCAAATAGGGTTTGAGAATATTATACTATTGATATGCGTTGGTCAAGGACTAAGTGGTACACAGCGCGAATTTTGTAGAAGCTACTTCTAGAAACTTGTACTATCGATACGAATTTTCTCTATGACAAAGTGCTACACAGTGATGTAAGTCCTTTGGGAGCCACTTTTAGAATGTTGTACTATAAATATGCATTGGTTTAGGACTAAGTACTACAGTGAAGCGATTCACATTGGAGCCACTTCTTGAATCTTGTACTATTGATATGAATTAGTCAAAAACTAGATGCTACACTGTGGCATAAGTGCTACATTTTGACAAGAGTCTCGTGGGAGTCATTTTTAGAACCTTGAGTGGTGATGACTATGATGAGTGATAGATATATTATATCGTGAATATATTGTATCGTATATGTTATCTCAATGAGAGGTTTAACTGAACGGGAGCGATCCTGCACTCTTCGTTTGCCATTTTTTGGTCGTAATCCAGTAGTCATCTCCAAAGGTGATCTGCTAAGAGTGCCATAAGTTTTTTTTTTTTAATATTCTTACAGTAGTAGGTGTTTCACTTTGACAATTTTTTTGGGTCTTGACGAAGTTACTTGAAAATAGGTTCAATTTGTTGGCCTTACATTCAGCTGATGCATTAGTTGCGGGATTCTAACATGTGACGATGATGAAAAGTCATGGCATTAGTGATCGTGTGAAAAGATATAGCGCTTTCGATCTCATGAATTGTTCGGATTCAACGGCCATGCGCTATTTCCTTTTCCCTCGATTCTTTACGAGGGTCTCCTTGTATCTGAAAGTGAAGGATTTTACTTGAGATATGATGGGCTAGTACGTAGCATGACATTATTGTTAGTGGTCTGCCCTAGGAATCAATCAATGTTGATACTCTAATATTAGTTGTGGATTAGGTTGTGTCAGAAAAATCGACATTCACTATACTTAGGTAGTCATGATGTCTTGCTAGAGACCGCTTATGACTTGTGGGCCAAAAGGGTTTTGAGCACACTGCTAATATTTAGTGAACCTACAGGGTCGCACACAATAGCGAACGGATTTAATATTTTCTATGCGCCTCGATCTACTTAAGAAGTAGATTTTAATTTATTCTCTTATTTAAATTATCTATGCGGTCGTGCGCGTTATGAGATAACAATTAAACGTTGGCCCAAATCGCCCGGCCCACTTCTTTTAATTCCGCTGGATAATGAGGATATATAAATAGATAGAGAATCGTTCTCTGTCTAGGGGTTTTCTTTTCGAAAGAGTATCGAAAATCAAAAGGCGTTCAAGAAAGAAACTTCAAGATCTTTCGCTAGCACGTGGATCGTTGGAGAATCCCGTTCGTGTGTGTGGATACCGGTAGAGGCGCAACACTTGGGGTGCTAATCCAGACACAATCAGTTATCGATTTATCCTCGATCTGCAAAAGGTACGTTTCGAAATTTCCTTTCGATTTCAATATACACATGGATTCTGTCTAGGGTTCTATATTCCGCTGCGTTGTTTTCGTTGATGAAACCAACAATTATGGTGGTTTTCTGAAGATTCAGGGTGATGTGGAGTCATAGGATGACACCAAAAGAGCCCCATGAAGCCCTGATCGAATGCATCCGCTTGAGGTTCTGGTGCCTCCACATTGTTGTACGGCAGGAATTGGATGAGGAAGGCAGACTGGCGTTGGTTGTGATCTCGGAGCAATAAATATGAGTGTCCAAATTTAACATATGATTTCAATTTAGAATAGGTAAAGTTGATTAGCTCATTAGAAGCTCAAACTCATATAAATTTTGTTCTATTTGGATTTGAGATACCTTTGGAAATTATGGTCCTTTAGAAGCGATTAAAAATATGAAGTGCTTTTGTCATTATCTAAATCAAGAATAGATCTTAAGAGAATATGGGCTACACCATGCGACATTTATTGTAATAT
The DNA here is from genome assembly GCA_031216235.1 of Syzygium jambos. Classification (NCBI taxonomy): domain Eukaryota; kingdom Viridiplantae; phylum Streptophyta; class Magnoliopsida; order Myrtales; family Myrtaceae; genus Syzygium; species Syzygium jambos. The sequence continues at coordinate 7,645,386 of CM062225.1, read as the reverse complement.
AATTATTGATATGGTTCTCTCTACCCTTTTAGGATCAATTATTGTAAGATTTCAGGGATTCGGGATTTTTTTGACTCAAAAATTAATTTGGGGTAAATGAGGCACTGATCTACTAGTTTGGCATTTTTGGTGACACAAAAGTTAATTTGGGCTACATGGCATGGGTATATCAGTTTGAAGCTATTTTGTGACATGAAAATTAGTTTAGAGTAAATGCGAAACTAGTATACCTATCGTGATCCTCCAGGCGACACGAAGACGAGAAGACGGGTTTAGAGGTAATGTCAAGGGCCAGTAGTCTTCCGTCGGCGCCTGTTCTTCCGAATTCTTACCTTGAGCGACATTGAAAAATTACAATTAAAATAGATTTATCTATGAAGTCCAACCTAACTAGGAGAGGCCACTAGCCTGTTTTGCCCGGTTAGGAGCTAAGTACTTTACTTTTATGCAACCAAAGATATGAGATTGGGGATTTGATTACACTAATTCTCTAACTAGTGCCTTTGGGTACCCTTACTCGATTGAATAGTTGTCTAAGTGATTCACACGATCAATATCCATTTTTTGACCCTACCACTAAAAGATGTCTATGCGTGAGTGCGAAATCAGAAGAAAGTAGACAATCACAATCAGTTCGATAAGAATAAAGCATATGGAAGTAAATTCAATGAAGTGTCATACAAATAATATACATGGCCTTGTTATTAGGCCCCGGGACGGCAACTTCCATCAGCTATGTTCAAATCGAATCCAATTTCTAAGAGACTAACGTAACCTAAACTAAATTAGAATGCTATGACATCAATAATATGCATATGTGGCTACATGAACTTGGAAATTAAGCCACCAATCACATCAATACACTTCAAAATCACGCCCAATCCACGGCACAAGGCAACGTTCAGTATGCAAATAAGCCCATTCCGCTCATGCAAATGATGTTCAACCATGCCAAATCGACTAGGGATGAATTACATGCTCACGTGCCTTCGTAGACATCTAAATTATACACACAAATGAGACCAAAACCTTCGCAAAGCAAGCCCAGACGTCTCCAATCAGCAACATTCAAAGTGCACCACCCACAACTCATCTAAACAATCGACATAAAAACATGCCAACATTGCCTGGAAATCGACATGCTAATATTTCAACATAAGCAACCAAAGCAACACCTGAACGTGGCTCGACTTAATTCAGATTCACACCCAAAAAAACAGAAGTGACCCGCAACGTTCAGTGCGAAGGCAGAAGCAGCAACCCCGAGCTCCACACGAAAAGAGCGCTTACGCATACTAAAACAGAAAACTAACCACATAGTAACATGCCATCAATAGCAATCAGAATGATCATCAAATGACCTTGAGATTAATTCAAATCACATTCCTTGATGAATGACCAGGAAGTATTCATCGAACACAGTCCACAATTTATTATAGAAACGAAACCTAAACATGCTAAAAGTGATTGGAAACCATGGACACATTTAGGACTTAATTATGAGCAAGCCAAATGACACCCGAGAGGAGCTAAGTCTAGAACCAGCAGACTAGACTCGTATTCATCAAACCAGGCTAAGCCCAAATCCATTAACTAATTAAACTCAATGTTGATTAATGTTTCGTTTGTTTCGAGAAAAATAAATAATTTAAAAAATATTTTATTAAAAAATAATCACTTGGAATAATTAGTTAATAGAAAATATTTTCATTGTTGACAACGATTTATTAGCGATACAAGCACAACAACAACCGGAGCTTATCACACCAGAACACAAAAATATTGAATGTATATACTTAACAATCAATCTCCTATATTCACCACAAGACCCATGCCATCATCTATTACCTTTGATTATCGCCATTCGCCAGACGTTACCCCTTTTAGTACGACTTACCGAAGCGGACGAAAACTGAGGATATGAAGTAAGACCACCATGTGAAGATAAACTCGAATATTTTACGAACGATCGGTAAGTGTGACATTAACTCCAGCGAAGCTCTCACCAATAACCATCATTTGCAGGCATTGGCACATAAAACACAAAAACAATGAACCCACGACCGTGTGCTATTTTTTGGGTCTTGACCATGCTGCTTGAAGATGGGTTCGATCCGTTGACCTTACATTCAGCTGATGCATTAGTTGTGGGATTCTAACATGCGACGGTGATGAAAAGTTGCTTGAAAATGCGACCGTGCACTATTTTTTTGGGTCTTGACGAAGCTGCTTGAAAATGGGTTCGATCCGTTGGCCTTACATGCAGCTGATGCCTTAGTTGCCGGATTCTAACATACAACGGTGATGAAAAGTCACGGAACTAGTGATTTTGTAAAAAGATATAGCACCAATGGTCTTATGAACTGTCCAAACTCCACAACCGTGCGCTACTTCCCTTTCTCTCGATTCTTTACGAGGGTCTCCTCGTATCTGAAAGTGAAGGATTAACCTAGAAATATAATAGCTAGTGCGTAGCATGATATTATGGTGGTTTTCTGAAGATTCAGGGCGATATGGAGTTAAAGGATGGGACCAAAAGATCCCCATGAAGGCCTGATTGAATGCATCCGCATGAGGTTCCGGTGCCCCAAATTGTTGTGCGGCAGGTATTGGATGAGGAAAGCATCCTGGCGTCGGTTGGGGCCTTAGCGTCATATGTTGTGCTCTCGGAGCAACAAATGCAAGTGTCCAAATATAACATATGATTTCAATTTACTATCATCTCGAATGGCCTAAGTTGCGACAGAATGATAGGTTGTCTTTGACCATATTAAAAGCTTATCTTTCTTCCAAGTTAGAGATACCTTGCAAAGCCTTGGTTTTATTCCAATGAAGTAATTACTAGCCTTTTAAGAATAGGTAAACGGGATTAGCTCATTAGCAGCTCGAGCCCATATACATTTGTGTTCTGTTTGGATTTGAGGTACCTTTGGAAATTATGGTCATTTAGGTAGGAGAGAAGCGATAAAAAAAAATAAAGCACCTTTTTGATTAGCTAAATCAATAATAGATCTTAAGAAAATTTAGGCCACACCATACGACACTTATTGTGATGTAATTATTGTTTTTGTGCTAAAGTTTGTAATATAATGATTGATTATGGTTCTCTCTATCCATTTAGGATCAACAAGCTCTTAGATTTATCCAGTAATTTTCCCACTTAAGGGTAAGGTCAAGTTTGGGTGGGTTGAAATTGGATCTGACTCAAATTAACCCATATTTTTATAATATAATTTTGGCAACCCATACCCAATCTCACATGAACCCAAGTCATACCCAACTCAATTCAAGCTCCAATTCTTAGCAATTTTCCCCTTTAAATATGGAAAATAACATACTGAAGAAAAAAAAATTGACATCGATTGCTCTTTTTTGCGGTCGTTAGATTCTTCAATCAAAGCAATGCAATGCTACCTACTATTTAATTTATCACCAAAAATGATAAATGCAATAAACTAAAGTTAAACAAACACAAAGCTTATAAATAAAGGAAAGGGATATATTTACTAGAAATCCTAAAACTTGTGACGAAAGTGTAATTGAGTCCTAAAATCTACAAAAAGTGCAATCAAGCCCTAAAACTTGTCAAATTAGTTCAATCTAGTCCTAAAGTTAACACTGTCTAATTTGACTAACGGAAAATGTTTATGTAACTTTTTTATTATTTTTTATCCTTCGTGGCAATGACATGACTTTTTTATAATTATTTTAATACTAATTTTATTTAAATTAAAATTTAAAAAAAGGAGGAGGATGAGGACAAGCAGGGAGGGCCTCCCTGCCGCCACCCCACCATTGCTGGGCGGGGCCAGTGAGGGTGGGGAACGGTTGGGATCGGCGACCCTCGCCAACAGTAGGTGAGGGCCCGTAGGCCCTCGCTTGGCCAGGGTCATCGGCCCCTCTCGACGATGGCGAGGCGGTGGTGGCTGTAGCGGCAGCAGCGAGGACTCGCAGCCCTCCTCGCCCGTCCTCCTCCTTTTTTTTAAAGCTTATTTTTATAATTTAATTTAAATAAAATTAGTATTAAAAATCAAATTTAGGCCAAAACGACGTCGTTTTAGTGTTTCATACTTTAGCGACGTTATCGCCATGTAGAAGAGAGAAAATATTAAATAAGCCACATCAACGACACGTCGGTATTTTCCGTTTGTAAGTTTGACGGTGTTAACTTTAGGATTCGATTGAATCAATTTGACAAGTTTTATGACTTGATATCACTTTTCGCAAGTTTTAGGACTTAATTGCACTTTTATGATAAGTTTAAGACTTAAGGAAAATAAGTTCTTATTAATGTGTGGATTTCAATGCTGGTCATTAAACTTTGACATAATCAAACTTCGTAATCCAACAACAATGTCGTTATCACAAAATAGCATGCGGGACAATCTCTATTGGAACCATCGAGAGCACTTCGAAATTCCCACGTATAATCACGGCACACTCTTTTTAAATGGTAAGTTAGAATAGAATTAAAGAGCAGACCTCCACAATCACGTTATGGTCTGTCAAAATGGCTCACACAAGCGGGCCCAGCTCAATTTTTTAGATTTTAGCTAACCCAACTCCGCCAATTAAAGAGCAGGTCGTTAATCCATTTCGACACCTCTCCCTTTGCTCGAACATGATCATCGGCTGTCGTTTATGCAAGAACGGAGTCGACTGCGTCAAGATTTGGCTTTCGTGAATGCTGAGTGAGACGACTTCCCTTTTGCGCCTTGAATTGCAAAATGTGTGGCACGGATTAGGATTTGATCGTGTGGAAAGTTAAGAGTGTTCACACTCGTATCACTTTCCTCGAAGACTTCCCCGTCAAAGTCTCTGGATTTCATGTAGGGGGTGGGCCTCAATTCCGAAAGAGGGACTGACCGAGTCAGAACGTACCTTTTCATAGTCTTCACTAGTTACTAGTTAGTTGTCGTTGTTGCGTTCCCATTATCATGGAAACTGATAGGAAGGTGAGAGTTTTCACAACCTTTTTAAGCATCGCTCGTTGCCTCGGGAAAAGAAAACCCAACTTACCTGAAACAAAAGAGAAGACGAAGAAGAAGAATCCATGGATTCTTCATCTGAATTCAAGAGGGTCATGAGCCTTGTGGCTACCCTAGCCCTTCTCACCATCTTCGTCATTCCGCTTCCTGCTCATGCTTCCCCTGCAGAAGCCCAAGCCCTCCTCAAGTGGAAGTCCAGTCTTGGCAACCATTCGGTTTCTTCCCTCTCTTCCTGGACTCCCTCTCCTCATAATGCTACCGGTTCCAATTCGACCGTGAGTCCATGTGCTTGGTATGGCATCTCCTGCAATAGGGCCAGGAGCGTGATCAGGATAAATCTCACCAGCGCCTATGTCGAAGGTACGCTCGACGAATTCCCATTCTCAACTTTGTCTCGTCTCATGTACATGGACCTGAGCATAAATAGTCTCTCTGGTCACATTCCGCCTCAAATTGGTCTCGTGAGCAATCTCAGCTATCTCGACCTCTCTAACAACCGGTTCTCGGGGAAAATACCGCCGGAGATCAGCCGTCTAACGAAACTGGAGGTCCTGCACCTGGTTTTCAATGAGTTAAATGGCTCCATTCCCCAAGAAATCGGGCAGTTACATTTGCTCAGTGAGGTTGCACTGTATTCAAATCAGTTGGATGGATCCATCCCTTCCTCATTGGGTAATTTGGGCAAATTAACTACATTGTATGTCTATAACAACTCCCTTTCTGGTTCTATTCCTCCTGAAATAGGAAATATGACAAATTTGGAAGTGCTCCACCTGGACACCAACTTCCTGACAGGACCAATTCCATCCACTTTGGGGAACTTAGCCAAATTGAGAGAGCTGCACCTATTTACTAATAATCTTACTGGTTCCATCCCCCTAGAGTTAGGGAATTCGAGCCTTCTTAGCTTTTTGATCCTTTTTGATAATAATCTTACCGGTTCAATCCCGCCGACATTAGGCAATTTGACGAAGCTTACCTTTCTTTATCTCTACGGTAACCAGCTTTCCGGTCACATTCCTGATGAGATAGGAAATCTCCGCGCTATGCTTGACTTAGAGCTAAGTAGAAATCAGCTCACTGGCCCAATTCCTTCTTCTTTGGGTCGCTTGACCAACCTAGTATATTTGTTCCTTCGCCAGAATCAGCTTTCAGGTTCAATTCCTAGATCATTAGGGGATCTGATGAACTTGACGGAGCTGCAATTGGATGCCAACCATTTAACCGGCTTCTTACCAGAGAACTTGTTCCAAGGTGGATTGCTCCAAACCCTCTCAGTGAGTGACAACAACTTAACTGGTTCTATCCCTAAAAGCTTGAGAAATTGCACAAGCTTAGTCAGAGTACGCCTCGAGGGAAACCAGCTCACTGGAAACATATCCGAGTCCTTTGGTGTCTACCCCAACTTGAACTTTATCGACATGAGTTTTAACAAGTTCTATGGAGAAATCTCAACAAACTGGGGAAGTTGCATGCATTTAAGTGATCTAAGAATTGCTGGAAATAACATCTCTGGTAGCTTGCCTCCTGAGATTGGAAACGCAACTCAACTGGGTGCAATTGATCTTTCTTTCAATGATTTAGTTGGCGAGGTTCCGAAAGAATTTGCAAAATTGACCTCTTTGTGGAATTTGAATCTAAGCAGGAACCGACTTTCTGGCCATATAAGTCCCGAGATTGCATCGTTACCTGCTCTTCAAAAATTGGATTTGTCCAGGAATAGATTTAGCATGTCTATCCCGCAGACTATAGGGCTTGCTTCAAAGTTGTTCCTCTTGGATCTGAGCAACAACCAGTTGAGCCAAGATATACCAGGGGATTTAGGGATGCTAATTAATTTATTCGAGCTAGACTTGAGTTGTAACTTGTTAAGCGGTGAGATCCCAGCTCAATTCAGCAAGCTGCAAAGCCTAGTGAAACTTGACCTTTCACACAATAATCTTTCTGGCCTGATAAACAACACTTTCGAGGGTATGCTGGGTTTGGCGGAGGTTGACATCTCCTACAACAAGTTTGAGGGTCCAATCCCCAACACCACGGCATTCCAGAATGCAACAAAAGAAGCGTTAGAAGGTAACAGTGGATTGTGTGGAAACGTTGAAGGACTTGAGCCCTGTAATCAAGTGGTGGTGGATAGGGAAAACTCTACCGCGGGACGCAGAGTGTTTCTTATTGTGTTTCCTCTGCTAGGAGCAGTTCTTCTGTTTATTTTCTTTGGAGTATTCTTCATTTCCCGTAGAAAGAAGTTCCATCCAACTGCGGAACTAGCACCCAAGACAACTGAAGTCTTTTCTCTATCAAAGTACGATGGAAAGATCTTATATGAAGACATCATAGAAGCCACCGGGGCTTTTGATGAGATTTTCTGTATTGGAATTGGAGGCTATGGAAGTGTCTTCAAAGCCAAATTAAGATCGGGTGATATAGTAGCTGTAAAGAAGCTCCATCAAACAGCTGATAGCGGGCAAACAGATCAAAAGGAATTTTTGAATGAGATTAGGGCATTGACGGAAATTCGACACCGCAATATTGTGAAACTTAAGGGCTTTTGTTCGCATCCACAACACTCATTCTTGGTGTATGAGTACTTGGACAGAGGAAGCTTGTCTACAATCTTGAGTAATGAAGAAGAAGCTAAAAAGTTGGACTGGAACAAGCGGGTGAATATAGTAAAAGGCGTGGCTCATGCTCTATCTTATATGCACCATGATTGTATCCCTCCAATCATTCATCGAGATATTTCGAGTAACAACATTCTGCTTGATTCGGAGTACGAGGCGCATGTTTCTGACTTCGGCACAGCTAAGCTTCTCAAACTGGACACATCAAACTGGAGTGCAGTCGTCGGCACATATGGTTACGTAGCTCCAGGTTAATATCTAAAATTGACTCTTGATCCGTCCATTTAGCTAAAGCAACGTCTTCGTGCTAACACATATATCTCCTTCTTTGTGCAGAGCTTGCTTACACAATGAAGGTGACGGAGAAATGTGATGTGTATAGCTTTGGAACAGTGGCCATCGAGGTGATCAAAGGAAGACATCCAGGGGACAGCGTTTCAACTCTATTAGCTCCAGTCGACATGGAGATCTCAGCAGTTCTGAGGAATATATTGGATTCACGCCTGCCAATACCCACACCAGGCATCGAGGATGAACTTCTGACCATCTTAAAGCTTGCAGTCGCTTGCCTATGTGCTAATCCCCAACTCAGGCCATCGATGGAACTGATTTCTCGTGAGCTTTCAGCTTGTTCAACCATTTTCCATAATGTTCAAAATTCAGAGACACCAACTGATCCCGGGACAGATGCAACAAGTTCAAGCCGTTCACTGGATCGATCTGTAGAAGATATCGTCTGATAAACGATTTTGCTCTGTCAACCACATGCAAGAAGGTCTAGATCTTTAATGAAAAACACAGTCGTTTTAAACTAATAAATTAAGTCTCGAACTTTTTCTAATATATTGTTTCGCTCACTGATGTGTTAACTTCATTTGCATTTAGGAGAAATATTTTGACCGGACACAAGGTTTCGTGTTTAGCCCGATGAGGACTACATTTCGTTCATACCCAAGTAAGTATAGAATTGCCTTTTGTTTTCGAAGGAGCAAAACCTGAACTCACTGGCATCTTGTTTCATTTTTAGAGAGAGCAGCTGAACTCGAGATATTTCAGTCTGTTTCTGTATCTAGTCTTAATCAAACCCGTGTCGTCGCGGTGAATGCTATGTATCCATGTCAAGTTAGAGTTAGAAAATATGACTTTTGTATCAGCATAAAGTTGCTTGTCTATCTAGCGTTGTCATCTTGAAGGTGAAGGGTCGATGTAAAGTCGAAACGGAACATTTATATGAAGTCTCTGAAATCTTGTCCATTGTTAGTCCTTTCGTGAGGATCATTTTGGATTTGCGTCGATACAAAATCCTCTGACATGCAGAAGAGTTTCAATCATGCATCTTTTCAGAGAGAATCTAATTGTTCTAATCACAGCCATCAACCATAATTTTGTTTTGTTATACGTTGTCAAGTGATGTGGAACGATATTTCAACACTATCTCTCACGTAAACGCGCATAAGAGAAAGAAATAGCCTAGTCTTGATACCATATTAGAAAATCTAACCCAAAAGCCTAAATTAATAGGTGCAAAAACAACACAAGAATATAAAGAGCATCTGAAACGCGTTGTCAAGCGATATGGGCCAATATTCCAATATGGTGTTTGGTGTAACTCACTCTTGAGAGAGTGCATTCAATCAGTTCCTATTCCGAGTGCAATGTGCAAGTTGTTATGGCATGGTACGTTATTTATTAGACCTTGTCTCTCAGGTTTATCTAATGTTATTCCAGTAAAATTGATAATCGTACAACTTTTATATAGACTTGTCAAACTAGTAAGTCAAGTTGAGTCTAGTAAAAAATGGATTCGACTCAAATTAACCAATTTAACTCATATAATCCCATATTTATGTAATACAATTTTAGCGACTCATATCCCATTCCACCTGGACCCAACTCATACTCAATCCTACTAGGTTTTGGTTCCTAGTAATTTTTTTACTTGATTATGGAAAATAGCATACTGAAAGAAATAACCAACTGAAAACAAATGTCCATCATTTTCTTGCAGCCGCGAGATTATTTAATCAAAGCAAGGCAATGGTTCTCACTAATTTGATTTATTACAAAAATAATAATGCAATAAACTAAAGTAAAAATGAATCCCAAAGCTTATAAATAAAAGGAAGATAAGTTCTTATAATGTTTAGATTCCAGTGATGGTCATTGAACTTCGACATAATCAAAGTGTACACACATTCATAATCTAACAACGAAATCATTACCCCGTGTAACATGCGGGAATATTTTTATTGGGGCCATCAAGCACTTCAAAAATTACAAAATAATCACAGCGCATGAGCTCAAAAATTATAAATCATTTGACATAATGGTGCATTTATTTCACTAAATATTTCACGATAAAGTAAAATATTTATCATCAAAACCATTTTCAAGTAAAATAATTAATTTTATTTTGTTTAGTAGTTTACGGAAAGTGATTTCCTCCTTGGTAGAAGAGAAAGTTATTTTCCCCAATCGAAAAAACTCGTTGTTTTCAGTTTATGAAAAAACGTTTTCTGTAAATCGATTAGTTTTCTATCGTCCAAATATAGGAAAGTCGGAAAACAATTTTCAATAACAGTTTTCCTTCAAACAAGCGAACCCTAAATCACGATCGCGAATTATTTTTCTACTTGTAAGTACAATAAAACAAAAGAGCGGACCTCCACAACCACGTTATCGTTTGTCGAAAAGGGCTCGAACAAGCAGGCCAAAGACGTTCTTGATTTTTCTTCTTCTTCAATTTTCCTTTCGATTAATATGGGTTTGCAAGTGGGTATGGTCCAGACGCATTAGCTCGATCGTCAGCTGTAATTTCTGCAGGAATGAAGTCAACCGGCGCAAGATTTGACTTCGTTAGAGGACTCCCCTTCGGCGCATTCAGAACTGCATAACGTGTGAAACGAATTTAGGATTTGATCACTCTCCACAATGACTTCTCTGTCAAATTCTTCGGATTTCTAACTATGGCGGGGTCGAAACAGCGACGGATCCGAGCCAGAAAGTCGCCAAGGAAGACTGAATGGAAGAAAGCTCCAAAGTCTTGAAGGAACCAAAAATTCGTCTAAGTCGGCTGTCGTATGCTGACTGCCAAGCTATATCCACTGACTTTTCTTAGTCTTCCTTAAAATAATGATTGTTATTGCATGCCCGTTGTAATGGAAGACGATCGAAAGGGGAGTATTCACGAGCATCTTAAGCATCACTCGGTGCCTCAGGAACAAAGAAAACCAACTTCCCATAACCAAAAAGAAGAACAGAAGAATAAGAATCCATGGATACTTCGCCAGAATTCAAGAGGGTCATGAGCCTTGTGACAGCCCTTGCCCTTTTTGCTACCTTTGTCATTCCACTTCCTGTTCATGCTTCCCCTGCGGAAGCACAAGCCCTCCTCGACTGGAAGTCCAGTCTTGGCAACCATTCGGTTTCTTCCCTTTCTTCATGGACTCCCTCTCCTCATAATGCCACCGGCTCCGGTTCGACCGTAAGTCCATGCTCTTGGTATGGCATTTCCTGCGATCGGGCGGGGACTGTGATCGGGATAAATCTCACTAGCGCCTATGTCGAAGGTACACTTGAGGAATTTCCATTCTCATCTTTGTCTCATCTCATGTACATGGACCTGAGCATAAATAGTCTCTCCGGCCGCATTTTGCCTCAATTCGGTCTCCTGAGCAATCTCACCTATCTCGACCTCTCTGTCAATCAATTCTCGGGCAAAATACCACAAGAGATTGGCCGTCTAACGAAACTAGAGGTCCTACACCTGGTTTTCAATGATTTGAATGGCTCAATTCCCCTCGAAATCGGGCAATTGCATTTGCTTAGTGAGGTCGCATTGTATTCCAATCAGTTGCATGGATCCATCCCTTCCTCATTGGGTAATTTGAGCAAATTAGCTAGATTGTATATCTACAACAACTCCCTTTCTGGTTCTATTCCTCCTGAAATGGGAAATATGATAAATCCGGAAGTGCTCCACATGGACCAGAGATGGCCACGGTTCGGAACCGACCGGTTCCGGTTCGGAACCGGCGGTTCCGGTTCGTGGCCAAGAATGAACCGGAACCGTCCGGTTCCGGTTCCGAACCGGAACCGTCCGGTTCAGAACCGGTTCGGAACCGGCTGGCCCTCGCCAGACGAGGGCGAGCCTCGCCGGCGTCGGGCGAGGCTCGCCTGAGGGTGGGCGAGCGAGGCGAGCCTCGCCCGACGCCGGCGAGGCTCGCCTGAGGCGTGGGCGAGCGAGGGCGAGCCTCGCCCGACGCCGGCGAGGCTCGCCCTCGCGGCCATGGGGGGCAGCGGCGGTGGAAGGAGGAGAGGGCGTCGGCGTCGACGGCTGCGGCCATGGGCGGGGGCGACGGCGGCGAAGGCGGCGGGGGTTAGATCTGGGAAGACAGGGGCCGGGGGTGGGCGGAGCCGCGAAGGAGAAGAAGAAGGAGGAAAAGGAGAAGGAGATTCGGAGAAGATGCACAGTGACTGATGCAGAGAGAGAGAGAGAAGAGAGAGAGAGAGAGAGAGAGGGGGGGAGGGGGGCTACTAGGCTGCAGGGGCATGCAGGCTGTGCTGCAGCGCAGCCTGCACCCTGCACTGCAGTCTGCAGCTTCCTTTTTTTTTTTTTTTTAAAGAACCGGCTCGGAACCGGCGGTTCCGGGCCGGTTCAAATTTTTCTGGAACCGGAACCGGGCCCGTATGCCACGGGCCGGTTCCGGTTCCGAACCGCGGGCCCGATCAACGGGCCGGGCCCGGGTTTGACCGGGCCGGTTCCGGGCCGGTTCCGGGCCAAAACCGGCCCGTGGCCATCTCTAACATGGACACCAACTTCCTAACAGGACCGATTCCTTCCACTTTGGGGAACTTAACCAAATTGACAGAGCTACACCTATTTTCTAATGAACTTACTAGTTCCATCCCACTGGAGCTAGGGAATTCAAACCTTCTTAGCACGTTGAACCTTTGTGATAATAATCTTACCGGTTCAATCCCTT
>CM062225.1:6912486-6985623 GCA_031216235.1 Syzygium jambos | reverse complement strand
ACACTTAGAGTGAACCTGGAAATCTTTGGTGTTCTATATTTATACTATATGCATGTGTATAAGGACAATTGTCCAAAAAATCCTAAATCTTCTACGACGGCCTATTCAGTTCTAAACTTTTTAATTTGGTCAATTTAGTTTTAAATTTTTTGATAATTTGCCAATGTAGTCTTTTCAGCTAATTTTAGCTAGAAATTACCGATGTTACGGTCCAGTCAGTGCTAGCCAGATGGCCGTCTTATGTGGCATAATTGATGCTATGTGGAATTGTCGATGTTGACACGGACGATTTCTATAGTTTTTTTTTTTTTAAATTTCTGAACTTTTTCTTCTTTTTTTTCCTTTCCCTTTTCTTTTTTCTTTCTTCCCATTTTCCCTTAGCTAGTCACCGGGGCCTCTGTGATGGCTGGCGAAGGTTGTCGGCCACATACTAGTGCCATGGCCCTTGTTGGATTTGAGCAAGTCCTGGTGAGGGCCGCAACGCCCTTTGCTAGATCTGGGTAAGGCGAGAGTGTCACGGCCTTGCCTAGATCCGATGAGACGAGGGGAGGGTCATGACATGAGGCAAGGACATCGCTGGCCTTGCGAGGCCTCGCCAGTGCCCGACGAACTCTACTAACCAGTGCTGAGGCTTTGGCTACTGGTCGAGGGAAATATGAAAAAAAGGGGAATAAGAAAAAGTAAAGAAAATGAAAGTAAAAAAGAAAGAAAAGAAATTCAAAGAAATTTGCAAAATCATCCACATCAGCGTTGGTTGCCGAATATGTCATGTAGGACGGTTGTAAGGCGGTCGACGTTCACATTAGCAATTTTCAGCGAAAATTAGTCGGAAAGACTAATTGGCAAATCATCAAAATGTTTAGGACTAAATTGGCCAAATTGAAAAGTTCATTATTGAATTTGTTGTTGTACAATATGTTTATGACTTTTTGGACAATTACCCCCATGTGTATATATACCTATATAGTCGTTTAACCTTTTAAGAGTGGATTTTGGACCTGAGCAGGTTTTTAAGAGGCTCCATCTCGATCCTCATTCGGATCTTGGGATCATTGGGATGTAATTGAAGAGTATTCCACACCTCCTAGGGAAGAAAAAGATACAGGGAGAATTGGGGGTTGCGAGACGTGTGGGCTTAGGCATGTTAAAATAAGGAATGTATCCGTGTAGCTCTCCTAATGATAGAACAAGTTGCAAAGGCCCTCATACAATATATTCAAGATTTTTTGGACAATTTTCTCCATGTATATATATATTCGTTTAACCATTTAGGGGTGGATTCTCTTCCAAATAAGCGTTTCTTTCTTTCATAAGTTTCGACCGTCAAAAAAGCCCTTATATCAACAAAAAAAAAGACCCAGAAAGTCCTCTCCTTAAGGAATGTTTTTGTCGCGACCGACCTCCCGCTCCTCGTTCGAACGAACATGCGAAAAAAGGGGGGGCTGGCCTGATACGCGCTAAGTCTAGGTTCAGGACTTAACTCGGGCTCTCCCAAGCCCATATCATATCGCGACTTGGAGTTTAGGTTTTTAACATGCAAGTGATTTATACCAAGGAGTCGCCACTAATCGATTTGGGGTGGGTCGATTAGAAACCCAAATAAGGTGATGGGAGAATCACCCTATTCCTGCAAACCAGAGATTAATTGAGTTCGGGGATTTGGTTACACTAGTTAGATAACTAATGCCCTTTCGGTACCATTTTACCCTGTTCAGTTCTGAAAACATTTATCAGGCAATTTGGATTGATTTTATGACCTTTCTCCTAACATGTGAGGTGATCAAGCGAGTGCATAATCAGAAACAATTAGCAATAAAAAACACAACAATTCATGCAACCTAAGGTTCTAAACTTAACTAAGTCAGATGATATTAAAAAACACAACAACTCGCAACTGTATCAAAAAACATGCGTAATAATAGTAGTGAAAAACACATGCAAAGTATTACCGCACAACTTCTGGTTTGTCTAATTTAAATAAGACAATAGCATACATAATGATTACAACAAAGGATTAAAACACTCGGAAAAGTCACATAATTTTTTTTTAAATTTCGAGATAAAAAAATGAAATAAGAAAAGAAAAAGGAACAAAAAAATTTGAAATTTTTTTTAATTTTTTTAATTTATTATTATTTTTTTAAAAAATAAATACGAAAAAAGAAAAGAAATTTTTTTTAAAATTTTTAAATTTTTTATTTAAATAAAAATAAAATAAAAATAAATATATTATATTATAAGCCGGGTTGGGTCGGGTCGGATTCGACCCGAGCGTTGACTCAGGTCGGATCGGTCAATCCGGATCGGGTAGGAACCGACCTGGGTCAACGGATCCGACCCGGGCATTGACCCGGGTCAGATATGTTGATTCGAGTCGAATCCGACTCGAACATATAGACCCGTGGGGGGGATCGCCGGCGGGGCTAAAATTGGCCGTCCGCCGGCCAGCCCAGGCTTGTGCCGTCCCCCGAATCGGTCCCTGGGGTCACCACCAACCTCACCGACCGCTTGGCTCGCCGTCTGGCCACCTGTTTGTCGGCTGGCGACCAAAATGAATTCAGCCTCACTGAGGCAAAACGTCGAACAAGTGGGGGGCGCGACGAAAATTGGGATATTCTGACCTGTTTCGGCGAACTGGTGGACCCAGGCGACCTAGCCTACCTTTGGCGACGACACTCAGACGGCGGAGGACGGCGGTATGGGCCGGGATTCGCGCGAAATGGCCAGAGCAGGTCCCGGCCAAACTGAGCAGAGAAACAGAGCAGAACAGAGGCGGTTCGGGTCGGGGGGAATCTCACCGTTGACGGCGCTTCTAGGGGGAATTCTGGCTGGTCGGGAAGCGATGGCGACGCTGCTGGTTCTCCTCCACACTCCGGCGTTACTTCGGTACGCTCTAATCTCACTCTTTCTCTCTCTTTTCTCTCTCGGTCTCTCTCTCACTCTGTTTCTCTCTTTCACTGTTTCGCCGATTGGGGGCTTCTCTCTCTCCCTCTGGCTTTTATAGCCGGCGACGACGCGTCTTCTCTGCCCCTCTGCGTCGGCATGACGATAGCCTGCACCGGCCTACGCCTTCCCACGACTTTCGTGGCCATTTGCAGGCCGGTGCAGAGCAGGGCAGAGCAGAGCAAAAGTGGGGAGGGGCCGAGAAGGAGGAGGAGCCATGGGAGCCGGAAAATGGGAAAGACGGGACTGGCCATTAATGCCAGTCCCGTTGGCGTGCTCATTCGAGCCTCCTCTGACCTGTTGACGATGGTGACGAGCGGTGCCGCCATTGCGAAACAGAGCCGAACAGGGCAGGGGACAGTGAGGGGCGACGGGGAAGAAGGAAGGAGGAGAAGGGCTGGGCCGGGTCAGGCCCAGCCGCGCTGGGAAAAAAGAAAGAAAGAAAGAAAAGTGGGCTGGACCCGCGGGGGGGGGAGAAGAAAAAAAAAAGGGAGCGAGCCGGGGGCCCGCGCGGGGGGAAAAAAAGAAGAAGCGGGCCGGGGGAGGAGGCTCGCGAGGGGGGAAAAAAGAAACGGGCCCAGTCGGCCTAGCCCCGACCCGGTCCGACTCGATTTTCTTTTTTTAATTAATTAATTAATTTAATTTTTTTTTGAATTTTTTTTTGAAATTTTGAATTTTTTAAAACTCTAATAGGCTCTATTAATGCGAAATGTGCCTAATTTCTATATGCAATGCATTTAAATAGAAATATTTTTTTGTTTTAGGAACTAAAAAATTAATTCCTAAATTTTGTGCAATTAATTTTGGGCAAATTAAAAATAGGTGTCAACAGTTTTCATTTCTTTGTAATTTTAAGAAGTTAATCAATTCCATCCTAAAAAGCCCTCATCCTATGGTTTTTCTAACTTGGATGTTTTCTTCTATATTAGTGGATGACAAGTTGTGTTCATCATCTACAAGCAAATCTAACTCAGGTCTTTCTAGCTTAAACGAATGCACATTTTCGATGCCACAACTTTGAACAGATTCATTCGGATTTTGTATTAATGAATAGATCGGGGACATATTTCAATTTTTAGTGTCCACTTCACCAAAGGGTCATTGCTCCTGCCATTTTCTCTTTCCCTCCAATCGATATGCATTAGTTCCCTTTGCTCTGGTGTTGCATATATGACTAAAGTTCAATTTATTTATTAGAAGAAGTTTGCATCACATCAATGCCATTGAAGCAACGTCGTTAACCACTACATCAACAATTTTGTTTTGTACTCTCCACGGTGGTACCATAGAATAGAAATTGATCATTTAGAATTTTTAAGTTCAAAACCCTCAAAACACAAGTTTTTTCAAAGTAATTTGCTGTGAAGTGCAATGAGAGAGAAAGAGAGAGTTGTAATAGAGTTGTCTAGAGATCAACAACGAAGACTCTTTAAAAGAGAAGACCATCACACAGAAACATGACTTTAAGACTCCAGGAAGACCTCACGCTAGGACACAAGCCATAGCAAAAGCTAGCTACCACTTGCATGCACATATATAATGTGCTATCACAATACATAAACATCACCAAATACAAAATTATCTACATACGACACGATACGCGACTAACTCACGAATATAAATTACAAATGCAAATGACTCAGACTCAATGGTTGACTCAATTTGGCCTCCTCTTTTCTCCCGTGGATCTACACTCAAGCACCACTTTCAATCCTTCAACTGTTCCAAAAAGCATGATGCATTATAATCTTGTTGACAGGTACCTTAAATCAAAATACATGATAAGTATTTAAATAGCTATGTTTATTCAAGCAGTAAAAAATTCGACCTTGGGGTCGATTTGCATGGCTTGTATATCGCGCCTCATTTCTTCAATCTCCTTCTGGAAAGTCTGTAAACGTAAAACAACAATCAAAATTTCAAACAAGATTTTGCAAGATGTCGATTTTCCTTCCCAAATTGGGAAAACCTAATATAGCCCGTCTTTTACCTGAAACCTGATGTTTAATGCCATGCCATTTTTATGCGAGGCATCACATGCAGAAAAAGGAAAAAAGATAAGCCAATATCAGATCCTCTAGAGATGCACATATACCATATATCATAACATGGTCAGTAAATATGGAAGGAGTGATAGGATGGCAACGAAATTATCTGTGAAGAGACAATTACCATTCATGCGTTGAAACTAATGCCTTCTTTATATTCATCCTTGTAAGCTTGTCTTGCTCATCCTGCGTGACATTGTAGATCATTAAAAAAAAATCAGATTACTTATATCTTCTCATGCTTCAAATGAAAACACCGAAGTAAAATGTGACGAAATATGATTATGGTTCTTTATATCATCGCCACACCACCTCTGCCATATGAAATGACTCAGCATCATTCCTACACGTCAAGCGAGATAGAGTCAAAAAGCATTAATGATGGTCATTACATAATGAAGCTCAGATTATTTTTGCTCAAAATAACGAAGCCAAGATAGCCTGAACCCTCTCTAAAAGCTTCCTTTCTCTTCTCAAGGGAACTCCTACTTTAATTTAATTTTATTTTTTCGATTGTGTTTATTGGGGTTTTACCTCTTTGGTTTTTGATCCACACTCACACATTCAACATCAAAACTGAGGAGTAAGACGGCTTCAACTATTAGCTTAGAGAAATTTTTTCACCGGCACGATTAATCCCACTTCAAAAAGATCAAAATCGACGCAAGATAGGGTTAATACAAAGAAAATAGTGTTGGATCTTATTAACTAGTTCGAGGTGCGCAAGGAATAAGAACCTGTCACTCAGAATAGGTTGTGGGGCACTAGCTGCGCTTGCATCAGAAGGTTTGACAAGAGATACATCAGCGTCACGAGGAATAGGGGTTCGGAAAGCCCTAATTCTCCTCGTACGATGTTTTTTATACTTCGCAGCAGTTAGTCTCATCTTGTCAATCACCGAGGCCTTCATCCTAGCCATGGATGATTCCTATACCATCAACTCAAGAAGGAGAAGGAAAGTGAGGAAGAGGACTTTTTGCCCAGTGAAGTGAGATCAAGTGGAGGAAATGGTTGGGTACTTATAATAAAGAAGTGAGCTTTGATTACGTTTACATATGGCATGAGCAACTTCTCTAAATTGCAATTTTACCTTGTGCAATTCCTTATATGATAATAAATATGGATTAGATCGCCTCATGGAGTAAGGACACGATGGGAATAACGTAAAACAAAAAGAAAAAGCGAGAAAATTTTCAGTATACTCTACTCAAAAGTATATAGCAATTTTTAAGTCTGAATTTTCCACATATTCTCTCTACCAACTTGAATTAAAATGTTAATGAATATCATTTTATAGAGCTAGCTAAGAGAAGACAAATAGTAGGCACTAAACTAAAACAAACCTCATGGACTTATGGATATCAAACTTAGATTGACGTTTGAGTAGAATCGACCGGATCAGCTTTTATATTTTGTTCTTGGATCCAGATGTATCTACATGTGATAATTCCCTTTTTGGATTAGTCTTGCTTTAACTTTTCTATTTATTTTAGACCAATTCCCATGAATTGGAAACCGCATGTGCTTACATAGTGGCAGTATATCGATCTCGATAGTTTACTTCTGTGATTTCCAAAATTGAAACCGCAAACACTTTCGGCGTTCTTAGCATGGTAAGTGCGACAAATGGAAATTCACGCTGTCAAAGTAGTTCTAGACGATAGGCGCTTGGAGAGGTGGTATATTGCGAATCATATACGGTTATTTTGATCGGATGACGAATGCAAGATGACGTACATAATGCGTTACCCAATCTTATCTCTACTTTTGATTCTTATTGCTAAGTATATAGTCACGGAAATTTGAGCATGGATCCAATAAGAGAAATTCTTTGGTACAAGCTTGTCTCTCAATTTTCTTAAATAACTAGCTAGCTAGAGGTCACGTACAAAGGCACATTATAATTCAAGTTTTTATGTACATATATGTATTTATTTTCTAGGTAGAATTCACGGAGAAAGGAAATATATATATACATATATGGCTCACATTTTTTGCATTTTGGAGTATAATAGTACAAAGGCAAGGTATAAATAAGAATTGCCCAAGGATACGTACTTGAAGGTCGTCCACAGCCTTAAATTTGTTAGGACTAAATTACCCTTGATAAGAACCTCAATCTAGCTAAATTTCAGAAAAGGCCCTGCCAAAAAAACGAACTTCAAAATATTTACTCCCGGGTCCCCCAAATATCCTTTATTGACAGAAAAGCACGACCGTTACATTTTTCGCATGCAAATAAGGACAGATATCTAGTTTGAAAAGTGGAAAACGGCTTTTCCTATCCCCCTTTTTCGGGCCTTCTTAACAAGATTCCTTGGCTATTTCCCCAAATGTTTAACCAGGTGTCGATGTTGCTGCCTGAATAGTGTCCAAGTAGCAGACGAAAATAAATGAAAGAGTAACCGCAAAATGGAGTCAAATTATATAGTGAAAATCATGTCTCTGCCCATAAGAGTGACTTACTTAAAAGATAAAAGGTAACAAGGCAAACCGTGGAATGGATTTTTTAATAAATAAGGGACTATGATGAAATTTAGACTCATAAATATGTTTTTCCAAATACATATCGTATTTCCTATTAATATAGTTTGTTGGCTCATTCATTACCTATACATTGAGCCCGCAAAGGAAAGCCAATCCAAGTAGATTTTCTAATTTGAGTAGATTTCTTAATTCGAGTGATTTCCTAATTTGAGTAAATTTCCTAAAAAGAGTTTTCTATTTTGGATATATGTAAAAGATGGTATTCTATTTGGTTGATTATACACTAGAGCAAATAAAAGGAAAGTCAGGATATTCCCTTTGTAAGTTTTCCTTAAGAGATTATAATCCTTAAGAGATTATGAGATAACACTTGTGAGTCTTGCTTTAATTTAGAGCCGAGTTATACTAGGACAAATTGCAAACTTAGTATTGTCCCGATTCGCAGTGGATTTCTTGATGGTTGGCTCTTCTTTTGGAGTACACCTACGCTTGTGGAAGACAAGTTAGGTACAATATCCACATGCAAATTTAGCTCGGCTCCTTCTAGCTTAAAGGAATGCACATGTTTGATGCCACAAAGTTTGAACAGATTTCTTCAGATTTTGTATTAACGAATAGACTAGGACATATTTTGGAAAAATTACAAAAAAAACCGTAAATCTATTGCACTGTACCAATTTAGTATTAAACATTTTAATTGTGTTAATTTAGCCATAAACATTTTTACTGTTTTCCAATGTCCGACCAATTTTAATCAGAAATTGCTAATATAGACATTGGCCATTCTAGCATGGTTGATGAATGACGCTAATGTAGACAAAATTTTTAAATTTTTTCGAAATTTTTACTAATTTTTTATTTGATATTATTTTATTTTTCCCCTCTTTCTCCTTCGATCGCCATGCCTCGGTGATGGCCGATGATTGGCCAAAGGCAACTACCATTGAGGTCGTGTCACACCCCGCACTCCTCGGAGCGTCACATCCCTCGCAAAGGTCGATTCGTGTGCGACATCGCAGGACGCGTCGCCGACCCAAACCCAACACAGAGATTTAAAGCACATGCGGAAGTAATTAAAACCACCCGTACATTAAAATACACATAACCAAGGATAGCCATACAATAACCAATACGGATAATTATGCACTTACTTTGACATCGGGAAACATATACAATATTCATATACAGCCCACACTCAAAAATCAAAAGCAGGTACATAGCTCGGCAATCAAGCACTATATCTAGCCGGGGCTCCTCCCAAAACGTTTCAGTACACTTGGCATCCTCAAGGTTGGGGGTCTGAAAAAATGGGGTTTCAACAACAATGAGAATAATCTCAGTGAGTAATTCCCTAAACCTAAACTAGGTTAACGTGCACCTCCTGACGAGTACTAAATAACACATAATTCAAGACATAAGCTGACTCAGGCCCCCGGGCCTAATTCTAAATTCAACTTGACCCTGCGGGTTAGGCATTTAATAAATAATCGCAATCACGCCACAGAACTCAATCACGGCACATAAGCACGTATCACAACGTCACGACGCATGTCATGCATATGCTCATGCTCGCACTCATGCTCATGCCTCATCAATGCATTATCGTACACTTGCATGCTGGCACTCTTGCCATTTATCCACTTCTCCTCCGACCCTCGTTAAACGCATCAGGTCCGATCCGCGTAAAACGCATCAGGTCTATTACTTCGAGATCAATCTCTGGCCCGCGTAATACGCATCAGGCTCATGACACATTACCCGCGTAAAACGCCTCAGGTTGGTCATCTTCCGATAAACTGGGCATCGTCCCGCGTAACACGCCTCAGGACGGGTTCACTACCCCGCGTAAAACGCATCAGGGTTTATTGTGATCACACATACACAAGCGCCAATTTTTATCTGAACCCCGCGTAAGACGCATCAGGGCATTTTAGATGATCACAATGCACATGTCATTCGGGCACATTCGTATATGCACATGTCGTGCCAATGCTTGAGATGCACACCCACCATAATATTCACATTTGGGCATTCACTCGCACCGCAATGCAACATGCGCACTAGCACCACGCATATTCAATTTCATGAAACCACATGTCCAGTCAGACAATCAATCCAAATAAGCCATGGCATCCACCTGACACACAATCCATGCACAATCCACACAACCGGGTTAACAAGAACTCTCGCATTCGAGGCCCGCCAAGCTATTCCATTTCTAGTCCCGCTAGACGTGTGACATGGCATCATAGATCAATCACAAACAGAGCTCATTTAGCTAGTTAATTGATCAATGCAATCATTCCCTATAATTGCACAATTAAACCCCAATTTGATCACACCTCGCCTAAATCGAATCCCGTCGTGGCCAGCCACTATACCGCAATGCCTAGGCCAATAATCATCTTCAAAATGCTCCATTAAACTCCCCAAAACTTCACTTGGGTCAGCCCTCACAAGAACTAATGACTCGCGCACTAAAATCCACACTTAAGGCTCGAACTTACTCCGAACCCGAGCCATTCTAACCCAATCTGTTCAGCTATTGAACGATACCTATCGGGCCGCCAAACCTCCATTAATTTATCACGCTAAGCCCATAGAACAGCGACCAAATCAGCCACCACACGGGTAATTAATTTCATCCACTAAGTCCGTCATTTTGCCCAAATCTCGGCGCCCATGCTTCGCCACATCACAGCATTATACGGGCCGCTAAACCTCGACTAAATAATCATCCTTGATCACCAAAAACGCCACAATTCCAGCCCTTAACAGCCTCTACCAAATAACCCCTAAAATACCCTAATTTAACCCCTAAACCCATCTAGAAATGCAATTAAACCTAATTAGGGTTTAGGGTCAAACTCACCGGGTGTCCTAAGCTTGAAACCGAGCTGAATAAGTAGCAATGGCGGCTGGACAGCGGCGGTCCCATGCCGAAACAGTGGCGGCGACGGCGACCTTCCCGGCGCGCGCGCGACGGCGGTTGAGGGCACCGGCGTTCCTAGGCGGGGGAGCGGCTGGTCGCGTGGCTGAGGGGGAGAGAGAGAGACGGCCAAGTGGTGGTGGTGAGGCGAGGGGGAACGGCGGCACCGGCGGCGGCTCCGGCGAGCGGCGGCGGCAGCACACTGGCGACGGCGAGAGAGAGGGAGGGAGAAACCGGGGGAGAGTGAGAGGGAGAAGGGAGGAATGATGGCTGTGGGTGGAGGGCTGCCGGCTGAGGTGAGAGGGACGGCGGTCCACGGCGACGGCACCGGTGACCTCGCGGCAGCGACGAGGCGGCGCGGCGAGCCGACGAACTGCGGCGACCAGGCGTGGCGAGCTCGCGGACTGAGGCGGCCGGGCGCGGCGAGCTCGAGCAGTGGCTGGGCTAGCTCGTGGCGGCGACGGGGGCGGCGACAGCCAGGCGCGGCTGGGCCACGTTGGGCCCGGAGGGCAGCGGCGACGGCTTGCTGTCGCGCGCACGTGAGGGAGAGGAAAGGGGACAGTCGGGGTAGCGGCTGGTGGTCGGCGCGACAGCGGTCGAGCTGGCCGGCGACGGCGTGGCATGCGGCGGCCAGGCGAGCCCAGGCGGTCGGCGACGGCAGCAAGGAGAAGAAGCAGCAGCATCGGGCGAAGGGGGAAGGAGCAAAACCAGTCGAGGTCGTGGGGGAGGAAGAAGGAAGAGAAGAGAGAAGAGAGAGAAGAAGAAAGAGAGAAGAGAGAGAAGAAGAGAGAGAGGGAGTGGGTGAGTGTCTGACGTGCAGAGGGGGAGACGTGACCGGAGGGGGGAGAACGTGCGCGGTCAGAGGAAAAAGAGAGAGAGAGAGAGAGAGAGAGAGAGAGAGAGAGAGAGAGAGAGAATAAAAGAAAATATTTGAACATTCAAATATTAAATGCGATCCGATGGCCCAAATTCAAAATTGAAAATGATCTACCAATCCAAAATAAGCCTCGTATATAAAAAGGGACAAAGGTCATATTAATTAAATCAAATTATAACGAGGGAGGTCTACTAGTCCAAATTCGCACCTGGTCAAAAACTCCCCTTTTTCCAATATTCCTGACAATCTCAACATTGGCTATAATAATATTGATACCGTCCAATTTATTTCGTCCTGAAACTCCCGAAAATTGATTGCCAAGTTCGGGATCTAAATAACGGCCAAATTTGATCGAGTGCTATTCTAGCAAAATCTCTAATTTAAAATGATAACCGAGAGTGATCAGTTCCCGGGTGAGATTTTACTATAAGCACACTGACAAATTACGCGTTTTATAAATCTCAAAAATGGGCCGAAATTCGGGATGTCACAGGTCGCCCTCACTGGCCTCAAGCGAGGTCACCCTCTCCGAAGGTTAGTCAGGGCCAGCCTTGCCAGCTTTGAGCGAGGGTTGACCTCGCTTGGCGAGGCTAAAGAGGTCCCCTCTCGCCAGATCTAAACAAGGGTGAACTCGCCTGAGGTCGGTGAAGGCGACCCTCATGGTTGTAGCCTGTGGCCGATCTATGACCAGTGCTAAGGCTCTGCGACTGGCGGAGGAAGAAGTAAAAAGAAAAACGAAAGAAAAGGAAAGAAAAGAAATAAAATTCAAAATTCAATACTTATTAATAAATTAAAAAATTTTGTCAATGTCAACGTCAACGTTAATAGTGTCACGTAGGAAGGCAGGCATCCACGTCATCGATTTCCAGCTAAAATTGGCTGAATGGACAATATTAACAAAGTGTGAAAGTGTTTAGGGTTAAATTGGTATAATTAAAAGATTTATGACTGAAATTGATATAAATGCAATAGGTTTATGATTTTTTTGATAATTTCCTGACATATTTTATTTCTTAGTGTCCACTCCACCAAATAGTCAGTGCTCCTGCCTTTTTCTCTTTCCCTCTTATTCATATTCATCAGTTCCCTTTGTTCCGGTGCTTCATATATACATGACCAAAGTTTAGTTTATTTATTAGAAGTTTGCACCACATCAATGCCATTGAAGCAACGTCGTTAACCACCACATCAACCTCGTTAGCCATGTAAGATTACGATACTGCCGACTTAAGAAGAAGAAGAAAAGTGAGGAGGGCTTTTAGTTTTTGCCTAGTGAAGTGAGATCAAGTAGAGAAAATGGTTGGGTACTCATAGCAAACAAGTTATCTTGGGTCGCGTTTACATGTGGCATGAGCAACTTTTCTAAATTGCCTTTTTGCCTCGTGCGATTCCTCATATGATCAAAAGTATGGATTAGATTGCCTTATGGAGTAAGGGCAAGATGAGAAAAACGTAAAAGAAAAGGAAAAGAGAGTAAGTTTTCGGTAAACTCTACTCAAAAGCATATAGCAATTTCCAAGTTTGAATTTTCCCCATATTCTCTCTACCCACTTGAATTAAAATGTTAATGAGTATCATTATACAGCTAGCTAAGAGAAGACAAATAGTGTAGGCACTAAACTAAAAGAAACCTCATGGACTTATGGTTATCAAACCTAGATTGACGTTTGAATAGGATCGACCAGATCAGCCATATCATTTTCTTTTTAGATCCGTATGCATCTAGATGTAATAATTCTCTTTTAGGAAATAGTCATGCTGTTACTTTTCTACTTATTTTAGACTAGTTCCCCATGATTTAGAAACCCCATATGCTCATGTGGTGACAGTATATCGATCTTGATAGTTTACTTCCATGATTTCAAAAATTGGAACTGAAAAAACAATTTCGGCATTCTTAACATGGTAAGTGCAAAGAATTGAAATTCACGCGTTCTAATAAGTTACGGGAGATAGGCGCATGGAGAGTAACGTCTGGTATTATTGCGAATCATACACGGTTATTTTGTTTGGATGATGAACACAAGATGACATACATAATGCATTACGCAATTTTTCACCTTATCTCTACTTTTGATCCTTATTGCTAAGCATAGTCACGAAAATTTGAGCATGCATCCAATAAGAGAAATTCTTTGTTACAAGTTTCTCTCTCAATCTTCTTAAATAACTAGCTAGAGGTCACGTCCAAAGCCATAATATTATTTAAATTTTTAATATATATATGTATGTGTATATATTTCCTAGGCAGAATACACGAAGAAAGGACATACATATCTGGCTCACAATTTTTGCATTTTGGAGTATATAATGGTACAAAGGCGACGTATGAATAAGAATTGCCCAAAGATACATACTTGAAGGTCGTCTTCAGCCTTAGATTTGTTAGGACTAAATTACCCTTGACAAGAACTTCAATCTAGTTAAATTCCAGAAAAGGCCCTGCCAAAAAAACGAACATCAAAATGTTTACTCCCAAGTCCCTCAAGTATCCTTTATTGACAAAAAAGCACGACCGTTGCATTTTTCACATGCAAATAAGGACATACATCTGGTTTGAAAAGTGGAAAACACCTCCGTCCCTAGTCCGTCCCCCCTTTTAAGGGTCCTCTTAAAAAGATTCATTGGCCATTTTTCCCAAATGTTTAACCAGGTGTCTATGTTCCTGCCTGAATGGTGTCCTAGTGGCAGACGAAAATAAATGAAAGAGTAACCGCAAAATGGAGTCAAATCATAAAATGAAAACCATGTTGCTGTCCATGGGAGTGACTTACTGAAAGGATAAACTGTAACAAGGCAGCCCACTGAAAGAGTTTGAATAAATGAGGGGCTATGATGAAATTTGGGCTCATATATACGTTTTTCAGACAAATATCATATTTCCTATTCATTTAGCCAGTTGGCTCCTTCATTACTAATTTGAGTGGTTTCCCTAGTTTGAATAGCTTCTTAGTTCGAGTAAGTTTCCTCAAAAAAGTTTCTTTTTTGGATATATTTAAAAGATGGGATTCTTCTCGATTATTACACACTAAAGAAAACAAATAGGATTTTCCAATATGGACTCGTTGGAATCAATCTAAAAATATGATCTGTTGATAGTGAACATATAATTTAGCCTCCAAAAAGTTTGGTCACATTATAATGACTCCTTAATAAGATATTTAGGTCGAGAAGGGAAAGGCTTCCAAACCATATATGATACCAGCTTTAATATCAATAAACCTAACAAAATTAATAATCGTAAATCTAGTTGCTCAACCTGACTATGATCAACCACACTATTAGCCTAAAATAAGGTAAATAAAGGAAGAGAAACTTTATCACATATCGTACAACCTCCCAACTCTGGTAAGGAGCATGTACTTCTACAGGCTACGTTGTTGAGCCCAAATGCAAATCCATCTCATGCGACTACAGAGAATTTAAGCAAATAGATCCACTTATAAATAGAAAGGATGTCAAAGCTTCATGCCTAATTAACCTGGCTACTAAGTAACCAAGAGAAATAGGCAAAGTTTGAAGCTACATTTCAAAGTTTGAAGCTTGAACAAGGAGAAAAACCCAGGTCCAACGTTACACATGCCTCTCAACCCTACGGGTACTCGCGACGACATTCATGAAAAAGGCTGCTACGAATCTTTCTTCATGATCTCTGGTCCGGGTGCGCCCATGTTTGCGGCTGATTGTTGGGTTGCGATGTCGCAGTTTGCCCGGAGCTTGAAGGGTTACCTGACAAATGCCATGAACCAAAAGCATGGGAAATATGCACAAAATGGAAGTATGATATGCTCAAAGTCATCTTGGCGTTTTTCTTGTTAACCTAATTCATTGAATCCAAGATATAAAGTGCGCTCCTAATTGCTTTGCTCATCATATAGCAACAGGAAAAATAGGGATATTGTATTATCATGGGGTCCATGTGTTTTAAGATGAGCAAAATGCTTTTAAAGCAATAATTTTCAAGCACTCACCACGTTGACTCGCTAAGAACATCCTCAGATGGGGGTCGATCGGTAAACCAAGATGTTCGTTCTTCGGGTCATAGACTCCATTTATGATTCCCCCAAAGCTGTTTGTAATTCCCCTAGAGTTGTTCCTGACACTTGATCATTCAGATGTCAACATAAAAAAACTGGGGAGGGAAAATGGACATAAAACAGGTTGAAGTTATCTGATATGAAATGCTCCAATACGTCGAAAAGGTTGTTTAGTGTGCATTTAACGCATACCCTTCAAGTTGAGAACTACTATTAGGAGGTCCCAAATTCAGCCAAAGATGACTCTGATCTTGAGTGATTCCATCCATCTACATGAACCACAGACGAGAAAATATCTTTGTTAAGATCCTAACCACATTTGGGTATGAAATGAATCGATAATCAAAATTTAATACAGGATGATATAATTACTATCTATGAGAAAGTACCCGAAAATGTTTAGCAGATGAGGATGATGATTGTCCTTCCTCATAGGTACTATTGCCAAAACGAGATCGCTTTCTACTTTATTGCTAAAGTTTTTGTCCGGGAAGGCTCATATTAGTGGATCAAAAACAATGAAATAATGAACTAAAAGATTGATATTTATGAGTTGGATTTATCGGAAACTACAAGTACCTCACGGTAGCTGTCCATTGTCTTCAAATGATACGGATTACCAATACAATAATTTCCACCTTCCTACAGAAAAATAATGGAAATGACGTTTTTGTATTGACTGGTGTATGTTGAACACTGAAAGCAAAACGAATGAATAGTCGGGACTTGAGAAAAAAGTTGTACTTTTACCATTTCTGGGTTCATGAATTGGCTTTGCCCTGGATTCAGATTTGGGATAATTGGAGGATCTTCATTGGGAAATCCAAGTGGACCAGTAAACGGAACCCTGTAAGTCAATAATTTACATGAAAAAGCTCCATAATGTAGAATGATACCCAATAAAGAATGCCCTTGATGGAAAATTGAACGAGATTTAGAAAAGGTTCCCAAATAGAAACGGAGTGAACTAAATTAAGTAACCTTTGAGGTATGGATGATGCAGCAGGCAAGAACACTGTTCCAGTGTTAGAATTATTAGCAAAATTTTGCACGAGTGGTGCTTGATTAACTGGTTGATAAGATGCTGAATATTGAGGCCCAGATTCAAAGAGCATAAAAGGATTAATAACGATGATAAAGATTATATACCATGGAAACAACCATGGTGACAGAGATGATTGATGACAGCATATGGCATGTTAACTTTTGTAATGCTTTGGTTCTTGCTAATACTTGCACAATAAGGAAGACAAAACATAAGCAGCCAAAAAAGGAAGGATGATCATTAGAAGCTTAATTAACTAGAATGGAAGGTCTAAATGATCTTTACAATCGGGTGGGCAACATATTTTGAGGACATTTGTAACCCAGTATTGCACAAACCAAAACTATCGACATCAGTGTTAAGTATAGGTTTTTTTAGGAATCTATCATGCTTTGCTATCGCAAAAAGCACACTAAAATAAATCACAATTAATAAGGCTGATATATTCGGATCATATTTACTTCATGAAGATATTACTGCTCGAAAGGTTGAACGATAAATGAAAATGAACTACAAAGATAAAAGAAGTCTGGCCTGATGATCATCGAAGTTTCATGCATCGTAGAGTAATGACTTTGTGGATCCACACCAAGGAGTGGAAGCTGATTTGGTTGCACGTGCTGTCCTGGATAGAGACTTTGCCTGTTTATACAATTCCAACAAACCTCATATAATCACCTTTCAACATTATATCTTGCCTGCTTTTCAATCTGCATGGTTGTTACACGATCGAAACGAGTCTACAAAAAGAAGAGTAAAGTGTATCGCAAGCTTGTGCTTCTAGTAATAGACAAAATAAAATTTCTGGCCTTTCTATTTCATCTAGGCTTTTTTAACATTCTTCCGCACATGGACAAAAATGACTTCAACGTTAGACAAGGAAACTATAATTAGATTAATTCAATAATGCAACATGAACCTCGTTCAACAAGTATAAGTGTGATTCATTTTGATAGTTGTGTCGCGACCAACCTCCTGCCCGCTTTTTTGAACAACATGCAAAAAGAAGGGAGGCTCGCCTGGTACGTGCTAAGTCTAGGTTCGGGACTTAACTTGGGCTCTCCCAAGCCCATACATATCGCGACTTAGGGTTTAAGTTTTTAACATGCAAGTGGTTTACATCAAGGAGTCGCCACTAATTGATTCGGGGTGAGTCGATTAGAAACCCAAATAAGGTAATGGGAGAATTACCTTATTCTTGCGAACTAGAGATTAACTGAATTCAGGGACTTGGTTATACTAGTTGGATAACTAATGCTCTTTCAGTACCATTTTACCATGTTTATTTCTGAAAACATTTGTTAAGCAGTTTGGATTGATTTTAGGACCTTTCTCCTAACATGTGAGGTGATCAAACGAGTGCATAATCATAAACGATCAACAGTCAAGATAGATATGCAGTCCTAGGTTCTAGCCCTAACTAAGTCAGATGACATTCAAAACACGACAATTCATGCAATTGTATTAAAAACATGCATAATAACAACTCAACGACAATAAAATTAACATGCAAAATACTACCGCACAACCTCAGGCTTGTCTAATTTAAATGAGACAATAGCATGCATAATAATACAACAACAAATTAAAACATAACAAATATATTACATAATTAAAAAAAATTAAGAAAATTTTTTTGAATTTTTTTCAAAAAAAAGAAAAAAAATAATAATACAAAAAAAAATTTTCAAATTTTTAAATTTTTTTAAAAAAATAAATAAAATAAAATATTAATATAAAATTAAATCGGGTTGAGTCGTCGGATTCGAGTCGGTCGAGTCGTCGGATCCGGGTCGATCGGATCCGACCCGGGTCAACGGACCTGACCCATCGCGTTGACACTGGTCGGATTTCCGGATCCGAACCGAGTTGGAGTCAAACTGGGTCGAGGTCAACTCGGGTCATTGACCCTGATCCGACCCGACTCCTCTCCTTCACAGACCCGACTCCTCCCCTGTTTTGCCCTGCGTGCGGGCTTGCCGAAGGCGGCTGAGACGCCGCTCGTCTCAGCCTGGCACCGCCCACTCCGGCGTTACCCCAAGCATCCCTGACCGTGACCCGACCTCACTTGAGTCGTCGTTCGACCACCTGGTCGTCGGCCGGCGGCCAAAACTAAATTGGTCTCGCTCAGGCATTTCAACAAACACTTAGGGTGTGCG
This sequence comes from Syzygium jambos, assembly GCA_031216235.1. Classification (NCBI taxonomy): domain Eukaryota; kingdom Viridiplantae; phylum Streptophyta; class Magnoliopsida; order Myrtales; family Myrtaceae; genus Syzygium; species Syzygium jambos. Next base: position 6,967,098 of record CM062225.1, on the reverse strand, counting down.
ATCGAAACAAAGAGACTCTGACCTCTTTTGGGGCTTCGGTTGGCTCCGACGACCACGACTCACTCCTGACAGCGGGTATGAGCTGGGATGAGGATCGGTATGGGCCGGGATTCGCGCCTAACGGCCGGCAAGAGTCCCGGCCGACTGGTACACAAAAAAACAACGAAAAACAGGGCACAAAAAAGGCCGAGAAAAACTTACCTATCGAGGGGGTGCTTTCGGGAGTCGCTGGTCGGTTTACTGGCGACGGTGAGGCCGGCTGGCTTCCCTACTCAACCTGCGAACACTCAGCTCTCACAATTTCTCTTAATTTCTCGCTCAATCTCTCCCTCTCTTCCGATGCTCTGTTTTGGTCGAGAATGACCAAACGGTCGAGGACGTCGGCTCGGTGGATCGTCGGCAACTCTAGCTCGCCGGAGGGGCTCCTGTGGCTGTGTTCTCCTCCCGTGAGCCAAAAAAACGAAAATCCACACCCGATCTCTCTCTTTCTCTCTTAGTCTCTCCCGGTCCTTCTCTGTTCCGTTTTTTTTTTAAGAACCGCCCCCGCTTGACGGCCGAAGGTTACGCGCATCGGCGAGGCTGACTGAGGCTCCCTCTTCACTCTCTCTTCTCTCAAATTCGCTCAATCTCTCTCTGGGTCTCTCTCCCACGGCCTCTCTGTCTTTTTCCACCAAAACCCCACCAGCCTCCTTCTATCCCTCCTCTTTTTGGCCTCTGTATCTGACGATGATGACGCCACCTTCTGCTCCCTTCAATGCATGTGCACTTGCATTAGATGCACGAACTTGGTCATTGATTTGTTCCTGAGACATAGCATTAGACCTGATATCACACAACATACATTATGTCTGTATTTTTACACAGTTCTCATGATGGAGATGAGGAAAAGATAAGTTCGATATATACCAGATAGGCATAGCTTGTTGAGGTGTCACAGAGCTAGAATACTGTGCATCGAGTGCAATTGGGATGATTGGTGATTCATCGACTAATTGGTGGGACGTGAATTCGGGTAATTTGTGAAAATGATGAAACAATATGACATTTTAAACCAAGTCTGTGATTTTGCAAATTGCAGTATGTACTTTCTCTTGACGATATGTTCATATTACATAAGTGTAAATACTATTGATGATAGATATATAAAAAGTTGAACTAAATACCGAATAGGCGCCTCTGAATACTGAGCATGGAGTACATTTGGGATGCTTGGCGCTTCATTGATAGATTGATGGGCCCTGAATTTTCAAAAGAATTCATGAACATATGTAATGTATGACTCTTCAAACTTTCAAACACATTTTCTCTTTTGGTGCAATTGATTTTTTTATAGGTTTCAAAGTCAATGACTACATGTGCTATGAGTATAAAGCAATTGAGAAGAACTCGATCATATACCCTGAAGAGGCTTGATAAAAATTAGTCTGGTTGAAGGTGACCCAATTTTCTGGTTGTTGGTTGGTCAAATGAGGCCCTCCATGCCCCCTTCCAATTCCCATCTAGTTAAGAGCCACAAGCACATTTCCATGGTATTAAATAACATTATATTTCAACTGCATTGTTATATTGAGCTTCATGAGACTTATCATATAGGTTAAAGTTATGATATACTGACTGCATTGTGGGGGAATGGAGTTTGAGGCCGAGGAATTCCCAAAGTTTGGTAAAAGTCATTCCCTCCATGCCCCACTCCAAGTCCCATCTAGTTAAGAGCAACAAGCACTCGCATTCATATGTTATTAACACCTTTTTATTCCAATTGCATTGTTATATTGACGTTCATGAGACTTAGCACAAGGGTCGAAAAGTCATGATTATACTCACTGCAATGGGAGGGAATGGAGTTTGAGGCCAAGGAATTGGCGAACTTTGGTCGGAATCATTCCCTCCAATCTTCCATGCTTGCTGGCCGCTCGTGTTGCCGCCATCTAGCCAACCCCATTGGTGAAGGCTGGGTTTTCATGTATCAAACATTTAGAAAATTCATAGAAGAAACTATGGTGCAGTTGACATAATGTAATGTGAAATATCTTTTTAGAAGTTCAACATGTTAATGAAGAAGCTCATGTGCCACGAACCTAGTTTCCGGTTGATTGGGTTGCATCGAAATTATTTCTGCTTGGCGGGACGATTGACCTGTTTCTTGAGTTACTAATCCCAACTGATCATGACCAAGAAATGTAAACAATTATGTACAGAAATATATACTTAAATGTATCTTTCTCTATAGTTAATACAGAATAGAGACAATAATGATCACAAGGATTGAAGTCATGAATATTCTCACTGCAGTGTGAGGGAATAAAGTTTGAGGCCGAGAAATTGGCGAACTTTGGTCGGGATGATTCCCTCCAATCTTCCATATTTGCTGGCCGCTCATGTTGCCGCCGTCTAGCCAACCCCTTTGGTAAAGGCTGGGTTTTCATGTATCAAACATTTAGAAAATTCATAGAAGAAGCCATGGTACAGTTGACATAACGTAATATGAAATATCTTTTCAGAAGTTCAACATGTAAATGAAAAAGCTTATGTAACCCAAACCTAGTTTCCGGTTGATTGGGTTGCGTCGGAATTATTTCGGCTTGGCGGGAAGATTGACCCGGTTCTTGAGTTACTGATCCCAACTGATCATGACCAAGATATGGAAACAGTTACGTACAAAAATATTTATGTTAATGTATGTTTATCTATAGTTAATACGGAGTAGAGATAACAATTATGGTGCATCATTTTGGAGATTAATCAAATAGTGTTATACAGTTGGCGAAGGGAAGGACTCCAATGCTGATGGTTCGTCATTGTTGCCGAGATAGTTTCTTTCTTGTCGCTCAAAGTTTGGAGACACGACCGGAAGATCAAATTCACTTGGAATTGGTGGTGATGCCACGTTCGATGGATGGCTATTACCATCTGAAGAACATTGTTCCATGTGCTCCTGAACATAACTCAAAAAAATAAAAATCAAGTTAAAGAAAAGCCCTATTCACAAATAGTCAAAAAGAGAAGCATAGAGTTTACAAGGTCGCCTTTGACCTCGAAACGTATTATTCTAAAATTACATAATTTTTCGCTCATCTTCTATCCTTTTTTTTAATTTTTTTTCCTTTCTATCTTTTAAGTAAAGAGATAGTTTCGTCAAGTAAAAAGAACAAGGAAATGTAAAAATATACATATAAAAAAGAAAGAACTATGCAATTACTTATTGGATGATAAAAAATACATACCAAGGACATATGTAATTGGCTTCTCAAAACTTGGTGTTGAGGGCTCAGCGCGGTGACGTCATCAAGCAATGTGGCCTCGCTCGATTCCCCTTCTTTTGACGATTCCGGAATTCGTTCCATCTGTGATTATATAATACAAATTAAAGTCATAGTAGTAATAAAAATAATAATATTCTTTTGGCGGCTTGAAAATAATTTTGTGCTGAATTATAACTATCCTGAGTGTTTTTCTTTGCCAAAATGGCCGTAAGTAATTCAATATAATTTATTTGGAACATGGAGTACCGTACCATTAAACCACATGTTCTCTATAAACTGGGGAAGTGGGGGCTGTAAGTGAGGAAGATAAGAGGATTAGTGAAAATCTCTACGACTAAGGAAGTCGTTTAAGGAAAAATGTAAGCACAACAGTAGGAATTCCATTTGAACTCATCAAGATAATTATTGCACATTAAAGTAAATTTATTTCAATTTGCCTTGCTTAAGAACAACTAAGCAGATTTGTGAGAAGTGTGGAAAGTGAGTGGGACTTTGGATCCACCTTTCAGTTTAAACATTTTGATGACGTTAGAGGCGGTCCCACAGATATTTATTATATCGTCATTTTTTATATTAATGCGAGAGTCTTTATTTATTAAACCGCCCTAGGATCGACTTGAGAAATATTAACATAACAAAAGAAGTCAGAACCTTAATGACTACGAAAACAAAACAACGTCACACTCGCATTTGCGGCAGGTGAGGTCTGACATTATTTACTTTCTGGGTTGTACCAAGGGATGATTTCCAGGGGAGACAAAGATGGTGAATGATTCTTCTACCAATATGGCCAGATCTTGATACATTCATGACTCACTCATCATGTCCCAAGTAAATATCTCCTGGGATGAGTTATCGAGTTATTAACTATAGTCCCTGACACACTCCTTGCCAAAGATCTGGTCCTTTTCTGCTCCTTCTTTGAAACCTTATACTAAAAGTGGTGTTAAAAGTTAATTGGGACCAGATAGATCTGGTCTTTTGTAAATGGATACATGCACACCCGACTCTGAGAGAGAGAGAGAGAGAGAGAGAGAGAGAGAGAGAGAGAGAGAGAGAGAGAGAGAGAGAGAGAGATTCTATCAAAAGTTTTGTGACATTCACAATTTTTTTTAAGTATTTTGTAATCAAGGTAAACGAATTTTCAGAAACACTCCAAATTTCTCAGTGTCTTCTCTATTTTCAAATTTTGAGAGCTCTTGATGCAACATTGTAAGAAACTAGATTTCATACGAAAATGAAAATTAAACATGTCATACAGAGAGATGCAAAAGGGAGGATCCTAGATTTGTCAGCCACCTAATTGCTTCCACATTTTTAGTGTTTCAGACAAAACATCATAATTAAGTAAATTATCACTAAAAATGAAACACAGACAAAGATGACTCAGATATGTAAGTGGGAGACAGAAAAAAATCATATCATGTATATAGGTATATCTATCAAAAATCTTCTCAAATAGAAGATGAGACCCTCTTCACTCATGAAATTGACAGAAACAGTGCATTATAAAAAAATGATAAGTCTTATTTTAATTAAGAGATAAAGTTAAGACATGCAAGATATCTCCTTTTGAGGAACTATTGGTGCCTGCAAATGGTGGGTTGTTGGATCTTGCCAATTTAAAAGAAATAGAGGAAGTGGTTGAGGAAAATGGAAGAATTGTTAAGTAATCAAACTAGGAATAAGCAGACATACCAGAAGATAAGAGATTCTAAGCTGAAGAGGGGAAGAGGGAAGGTTGTCAAGGCAAAATGAGCTCTTCTGGTGTGCACTTGAATGGGACCCTTGGAGCGCATATATAGGGGAAGAGAGAAGGCATCAAAGGCTGTTTTGACCCACTGCCGATTAAGTGAGACAATCTCAAGTTGTAAATGCTTTTATGTTTCCTTAGACCAGTACCAATAATTATTTCAAGAGGAAAATATGTAGGTTAGTTTGGATTTTTCTTGAGGCCATAATGAAGGATGTACTATTTTCATTTGCTGTTTCTATGTGGCTGTTGTTACGCTTGCTCAAAGTTTACGATTAACATTTTTTCCCGTTACGACCTTGTTCGTTGTGACGGGTAATTTCGTTAGGATTTGTGATTAACATTTTTCCCGTTCAAACATTGTTCGTTGTGACAGGTAATTTTGTTAGGATTTTGTTCGTTATAAAGCATAATGGACTCAATTAAGTATTTTTTATATGCTTTTTAAGTTTGATAAGATAAATGACTTGTCGTGACGTCTCTCTACACATTTGTGACGAAGAATTAATTTCTAAATTTCATATCGTACATATTAACAATTTACCTTGATAACTTTCCTAGGAAACAAAATCCTTAAAAAATTAAAATCCCTTATTCACATTGTAAATTGAGTTTATTTTGAACTAGATCCACAAAAATATTATTATTACCTTGTTTTGGTCCCAAAAGGATTAAGTTCACAATGGAGGAAAATCAGAGTAGTCTCCAGATTAAGGTGAACAAGAGGAAAAAAAATCAAATACTATTAATTATCATGAGCAGAAATGGAAAATAGTTAATGAATTGCTTGAAAGAGGATTTGTCTCTTGATTTGTTGCATTGGATGCATTCGAGGGATTCAGGAATATGATACACGTGGCATTAAGTTATGTGTATAGTTTTTTTTATTTTAGTTATGTAAAAGGTAACTTTTGAAACGAAGAAATGTGTCAAAAGTGGACTCAAATAATTAAAAAAATGCAAAACAATGAAAGGTCAACTCTTGAAAAGCCATCTATTTATTGTCTTTTTCCATGCCACAATTTCGCTTGAGTTGTGATTACGGTTAAAGTAGTATCAACATAAATAGCTAATCAATAACATGAAGTCAATGCACTCTCGTTCTATGCAATTTTCAAATTATCACAATTGGTTTAATGAATAATATAACATCATAAGTCTTGCATGCCAAATAATTTAAGCATTACACACTAAATTTTTTCTAAGAGAAAGTTCGTGTTCATTCAATGCTCATGATATCGAGATATAAATGCCAGATCCCACAATTAAGTTTGTTTAATTAGCTACGCAACTTTTGTATAGGAATACTACGAGAACCTACTACTTTTCAAATTCTTTTTTCCAAAATTACTCTTTCAAATTGAGTCCACAATCAGATAAGTTTGCATAGTTAAACTAAGCCTAGCTCTAAAATTAGTCATTCAATGCTCTTAATTTCACTTTTCCTTTTTCTATCGTGATCGATTCACTTCAAGCCAACTGAGCCTGACTTTGATAACAATTGTGACGAAAAATAAGTGACCAAACTTATGAATGACTAAGAATTGTGTGGATTACTGGGAGTAAATGGGTGATGAGAAACATAGAATGTTAAAGTGACTTAAGTGCGGTTGTAATCTTCTTTTTCTCGTTTGATCTACAACAAAATCTTACGCCGCTCTCTTAAATTATCAATTTGGTCCGCGACCTACTTGCTTTCATGTTACAAGTGTTTAAGAGAGAGTAAATAAATTATCAAAGAAAATGAAACATAAACAGAGACACTCATACATGTAACAGAGAGAAACAAAAAAGAATAGTATCATATATATCCATATATCTGTCAGAAATGTACTAAAGTAGAAGATAAAATCCTGTTTGGGGATAAAATTGAGAACGAAACTGTAAATCATAATAAAGTTAATTATCGATAAAAATATTTATTTTAATTAAGAGATAAAGAACAAATATACAAGAAATCTCCTTTTTGAGGCCTTTCTCCACTGGCACCTCCTCATCAAATACCTTAGTGTCCTCGTTTTCATTAGAAGGTTCACGCAAGCAGATTGCAAGGGGCTAACAAAAAAGATCTTTAAAAGAATAGAAGGATGGAGAATGTTTCATTTCAATTTTGCAGGACGACTCCAGTTGACCAAATTGGTAGTTATTTCCATATGCACTTACCGGATGCATATGTTTATACTCCTAAAGCAAACTATCTATAAGATTGAGAAGAACGTTCAACACTTTCCGTGGGCTGGAAATGCAAAAGTTCACCGCAAGAGGAGTTGGCACTGAAATGAGCGTTTTTAAAAAAAAATTGGCACTTAAATGATCAAGATGAAACTTTTGGCACTAAAGTGAGCGCCTTACATAACTTTTGGTACTTCTAGTGTCAGTCCCCTTATTCTCTTTATTATTGTTATTGTGACTATTAACCGGTGAGCCCAGATGCAAATCCAATTCATGCGACTGCAGAAAATTTAAGCAAATAGATCCACATATAAATACAAATGTCAAAGCTTCACGCCTAATTAACCCAGCTACAAGTAACAAAGATAAGAAGGCAAAGTTTGAAGCTACATTTCAAAGTTTGAAACTTAAAAGAAAAGAAAACCCAGGTCCACCGGGACACGCGCCTCACTCCTGCAAATCTTTCTTCCCGATCACTTGTCCGGGAGCCTCCACGGTTGCGGCTTACTGTTGGATTGCCATATCGCATTGTGTTTGAAGCTTGAAGGATTACCTGACGAATGCCCGTACTACGTAATGAGCCAAAAGCATGAAAAATGGACATGATATGGAAGTATGATATGATCAAAGTCGTCTTCGCCTAATTCTTATTAACCTAATTCTTCGAGTCCAGATGTCAAGTGCGCTCCCAATTACCATGTGATTTGCTCATCATATAGCAGCAGACTAAAATGGCATACAGTATTATCACGAGGTCCATGTGATTTAGAATGAGTTGAAATGCTTATTAAAGCAATAATTTCCAAGCACTCACCGCCTTGACTCGCCAAGAACATCCTCAGATGGGGGTCGATCGGTAAACCAAGAGTTTCGTACATCGGGTCGTAGACGCTGTTTATAATTCTCCCAGAGCTGTTACCAGACATCAACAAAATGAGAGAGAAAATGAACATAAAATAGGTAGAAGTTATCCAAATTTAAATGCTCCAATACGTCGAAATGGTTATTCAGTGTGTATTTAACACATACACTTGAGGTTGAGAACTACTACTAGCAAGTCCCAAATTCAGCCAAGGTTGAGATTGTTCTTGAGTGATTCCATCCATCTACAAGATCGACACATGAGAAAATATCTTAGTTAGGATCCTAACCATATTTAGGTATGAAATGAGTCAATAACCATAATGTAGTTTCTTATGTCACTCCTATCTATGAGAAAGTTGACGAGGATGATGAATCTCATTCCTCGTAGATAGCATCACCAATTCGAGATCACTTTCTACTTTCTATTCGAGATCACTTTCTACTTTCTTGCTAAAGTTTTTGTCTGGGAGGGCTCACGTTAGTTGATAAAAAAAATGTAGAGTTAGATTAATCGCAAACTATAAGTACCCCACTCTAGCTGTTCATTGTTCTCAAATGGTACTGAAATAATTTCTCCCATCCTATATACAATTAATGAACATGACGTTTTTGTATCAACTGATGTATGTCGAACCTAAAAAGCAAAACATATGAATAGTCTGGACTTAGAAAAGAAATTGTAGTTTTACCATTTCTGGGTTCATGAATTGGCTGTGCCCTGGATTCGGATTTGGGATAACTGGAGGAGCTTCATTAGAAAATCCAAGCGGTCTAGTAAACGAAACCCAGTAAGTAAGTCAACACAGTACCATGAAAGAACTCCATAATGTAGGATGATACACAATAAAGAAAGCAGTTGATGGAAAATCGAAAGAGATCTGGAAAAGGTTCCCAAACTTTGCAGTTGATGGAGTATGAACTAAGTTTAGATACCTTTGAGATATGGATGATGCAGGAGGGGAGAGCATTATGCCAGCGTCAGCTTCATTAACAAAACTTTGCACAAATGGTGCTTGATTAACTTGTTGATAAGATGCTGGATATTGAGGCCTAGATTCAAACAGCCAAAAAGGATTAACAACGATGATAAAGAGTATATGTCATTGAAATAACTATGGTGACATATATGATCAACAAAAGCATATAGCATATTAACTTTTGTCATGCTTTGATCTTGCTATAACTTGCACATTTAAGGTAAGGAACACAAAACATAAGCAGTCAAAAAGGAAGGATCATCATTAGAATTTTGAATCATCTAGAACTAACCAGGACGTCTTAAATGATCTTTACTATAGGGTTCGGCAACATATTTTGAGGACATTTATAACACGGTTTTACAAACGAAAGCTATCAACATCAATGTTAACCACAGTTTTTTTAGGAAGACTTTCATGCTTTGCCATTGCAGAAAGTGCACACTTCATCAAAATTACAACTAAAAAGCCTAATATATTCGAACTATTTTTACTTCATGAAGATATAACTGCTTAAAATGTTAAACCATAAATGAAAATGAACTGCAAAGATAAACTAAGTCTGACCCAATCATCATCGAAGTTTCATGCATTGTATAATCACGACTTTGTGGATCCGCATCTTGGATTGGAAACTGATTTGGTTGCACATGTTGTCCTGGATAGGGACTTTTCCTGTTTATACAATACAACAAATCTCATACTATCACCTTTCATTATTATATCTTGCCTTCTTTTCAATTTGCACATAATGACGAGTCTATAAAAGGAAGAGCAGAGCATCGCAAGTTGTAGACAGTGTTTGTGCTTCTAGTGGTGGACAGAATATTTCCTAACGGCCTATCCATTTCATCTAGGGTTTTAAAATTCTTCCTTTCAGGGATACGAAATAACTTCAACATTAGACAAGGAAATTACAATAAATTTAAGTCAATGATGCAACATCAACCTCGCTCAAAGAGTACTAAGTTTGATTGATTGTGATGGTCGACATTATATATTTCTAGTGTTTGGTAAGGAATATCAAATTACAAGATAATTTTTTAACCAAAAAAAATATACTAAGAAAGGATAGGTAATAATTCTGGGTACAAAGTAGGATATTCAGCTCCCCCAGCAAGGCAAAAACTATTGACAACAAGAGATAACTCTTGTTGTAGGAGTATACATGCTTAATAAGTATCCACACCCAAAGACATTACTGAAGACATTGGGAAAACTCAAGCAAGAGTGCTAATGTAAGAACACATACCAATATGGGACAGAGGGCTCAGGTAATAAAATGGATATTTCTACAGCTGCATCTATACTTGCATTAGGTGCATCCATAAGCACTTGGTCATTGATATGTTGCTGAGACACACCACGAGCCCTGATATAATTCAACTTAAGTTATGTTTCCGATTTTAAGCAGTTCTCATGATAAAGATGAGGAAAAGAAAAGTTCAGTACATACCAAAAAGGCATAGCTTGCTGAGGTGTCACAGAGCTAGAATACTGAGCATCAAGATCAATTGGGATCAGTGGTGATTCATCGATGAATTGGTGGGACCTGAATTCGAGTAATTCGTGACAATGATGAAACAATATGACATATTACACAACTCCGTGAATCTACAAACCGCATTATGTATTTACTCTCGACAGTATCTTCACATTACATAATTATAAATACTACTGATGAATATATAAAAGGTTGAAATGAATACTGAATAGATGCTTCTGTATACTGAGCATCGAGTACATTTGGGATGCTTGGAGCTTCGATTATAAATTGATGAGTCCAAAATTTTCAAAAGAGTTGATAAACATACATATTTTCTCTTCGCATTTGGCACAATTGGCTATTTCTTATAGGTTTTCAAGTCAATGAAAACATGTGCTATGAGTATAAAACAATGGTGAAGAACTCGATCATGTACCCAGAAGAGGCTTCATAAGGATTAGTTTGGTTGCAGATGACCTGATTTTCCTCTTGTTGGTGGGTCAAATGAGGCGCTCCATGCCCCACTCCAAGTCCCATCTAGTTAAGAACAACAAGTATTCGCATTCTCACAGTATTAACACCATTATGTTCCAATTGCATTGTTATTTTGAGTTTCATGAGGCTTATCACAAGGATTGAAGTCATGAATATACTCACTACGCTGTGAGGGAATGGCGTTTGATGCGAAGAAATTGGCCAACTTTGGTCGGAATGATTCCCTCCAATCTTCGATGCTTGCTCGCCGCTCGTGTTGCCATCATCTAGCAAACCTCCTTGGTGAAGACTGGGTTTTCATGCATCAGACATTTGAGAGAATCCTTAGAAGAAGCTATTGTACAATTGACATATCGTCATGTGAAATATCTTTATTGAAGTTTGATATGTTAAGGAAAAAGCTCATGTCCACAAACCTAGTTGCCGGTTGACTGGGTCGCGTCGCTTGGCGGGAAGACTGACCTGGTTCTTGAGTTACTAAACCAAACTGATCACAACGAAGAAATATAAACAATTATATATACAAATATATGTTCTAATGTACGTTTATCTATAGTTAATACGGAATAGAAAAGATGATAAATTTTTTTTTTGGGTAAAAAAAGATGATAATTGTGGTGCGTTATTTTAGAGATTAATCAAATTATAGTCATACAGTTGGCGGAGGGAAGGAAACCACTGATGATGGTTCTTCATTGTTGTCGAGATAGTTTCCTTCTTGAAGCTCGAGGTTTGGAGACATGACCAGAAGATCAAATTGACTTGGATTTGGTGCTGCCATATTAAATGGATGGCTATTTCCATCTGAAGAACATTGTTCCATGTGTTCCTGAACATAATTCAAATAAAATCAAATTAAAGAAAAGTCCAATTCACAAATCGTCGAAAAGGAAAAAGAAGCGCTGTCTTAGTTAACAAGGTATTCTTTGACCTCCAAAGTATTACTCTAAAATTACATAATTTTTTCGCTTATCTTCTAAATTTTTTATTTTAATTTTTTTGTCCCTCCTGTCTTTTTAAGTAAAGTCATAGTCTCGTCCAGTAAAAGAACAATGAAATGTAAAAATAAATAAACAAATAAAAGGGAAGAACTACGTAATCATCCATTTATGATGAATATATATATATACACACACACAGCATTGAGTGTTGGTGTTTGTGTTGGTTAAAATCGTCCGTAAGTAATTCAACGTAATTATTCGAAACATGGAATTACCATATCAAGCTACATAAAAGGATTAGTGAAAATATCTAATAGTAAGGAAAACATTGAAGAAAAAATGTAAGCGCGATAGTAGGAATTCCATTTGAACTTATCAATATTTCGACTACCAAAAAAAAATAATCAATATAATTATTGCACATTAAAATAAATTTATTTCAATTTACTTTGCTTGAGAACAGCTGAGCAGATTAGGGGGAAGTGTTACAAGAGCTAGACTTTTAAATATTGTGTGTTCACATGTTCACATGTCGATTTAAATATTTAGATAACGTTAGAAACAGTCTCACGTTTTTCGAGATACTTATTATGTCGTCATCTTTTGATTAAAGCGAGATTCTTTATTCATTAACCCACGCTAGGATAGACTTGAGAAACGTTACCACGAAGAAGGAAGTCGTATCCTAATTTACTCCGAGACAAAACTATGACACGTAGGCGAGGTTTGACGCTGCTTTCTTTCTGGGTGTCATCAAGGGGTGATTTTCATGAGAGGCAGGACGGTGAGTGATTATTATACAAAAATGGCCAGATCTTGATACATTCAAGACTCAATCTGGTCTTTTTTTTTTCCAGATACTTTGAAAGTTGTCAAAGCCTGCTTAGTAGATCTGGTCTTTTTTTAAGTGGATCTACTAGAGGCGTGTTGAATTTAGTAGCCTGCACACTCAAGCACATCTGCTAACCGAGAGTGAGAGAGATTCAATCAACAGCATTCAAAATTTTCCTAGTTTGTAATTATCAAGGTAAACGAACTTTCATGATGACTCCAAATTTCTCAGCGTCTTCATTTTTTTCAGATTTTAAGAGTTCCTTATGCAACACTGCAAGAAAATATAGTGTAAAAGAAAATGAAACTTAAACGTGTTTTCTAGAGAGATGTAAAAGGGAGGATCCTACATTTCTCATCGACCCAATTCCTTCCACATTTCTAGTGTTTTTCATAAAACATCAGAATTTAGTATGTTATCATAAAAGATAAAACATAAACGGAGGCAGTTCACATATGTAACTGGGAGAAAGAGAAGAATCGTAACCTATATACTTGTATTTCTGTCAAAATCTACTCAAATGGAAGATGAAATCATGTTCAGTGATAAAATTGAGAGGAACAGTGAATCATTAAAAAAAAGTAAAAAATGTTAATTTAATTAAGAGATACGGACTATATATGAAAAACTATTCGGGCTTGCGAACGGTGAATTGTTGGATCTTGACTATGAAAATAGAATATATGTTAAGTAAATAAACTAGGAATAAGGAGGCATACCAGAAGATAAGAGATGCTAAGCTGAAGAGGGGAGGGAGAAGGTTATCAAGGCAAAATGAGCTGTTCTGGTGTGCTCTTGAATGGGACCCTTGGAGCGCATATATAGGGGAAGAGAGAAGGCATCAAAGGTTGTTTTGACCCACTGCCGATTAAGTGAGATAATCTCAAAGTTTTAAGTGCTTTTTATGTTTCCTTAAAGCAGTACCGATAATTGTTATAAATAGGAAGATATGTAGGTCTGTTTGGATTTTTCTTGAGGCGTGCATAGTAATGGTTATAATGTTTTCATTTGCTGTTTCTGTACGGTTGTTGTTATGCTTGCTCTAAGTTTGAGATTACCATTTTTTTCCTGTTAAGACGTTTGTTGTGACCGGTAAATTCCGTTATGATTTTGTTCGTTATAACGCTTAACGAACTCAATTAAGTAGTTTTTACACGTCTCAAGTTCGATAAGGTAAATGATTTATCATGGCGTCTCACTAAATATTTGTGATGGAGAATTTATAAATTTCATAACGTGCATTTTAGCAATTTACCTTGATAAGTTTCCTAGGAAACAAAATCCGTACAAAATTAAAATCCCTAATTCACATTGTAAATTGAGTTTTATTTTGAACTAGATACATGAAAATATTATTATTACCTTGTTTGGGTCCCCAAAAGATTAAGTTCACGATGGTGGAAAATTAGAGTAGTCACTAGATTAAGGTGAAAAAAAAGGAAAAATTAAATACTATTAATTATCATGTGCAGAAATGAAAAATAGTTAATGAATTGCTTGGAAGAGGATTTGTCCCTTGACTTGTTGCATTTGATGCATTCGCGGGATTCGGGAGTATGGTACACGTGGCATTAAATAATTGAATAGTTTGAAATGTAAATGTCAACTCTGGAAAAGCTGTCTATTTGTTTTCTTTTTCCATGCCACAATTTCGCTTGAGTTGTAATTACGGTTAAAGTAGTATCCACATTAATAGCTAATCAATAATTATAGGACAAAAAAGAAAGAAACGTTGACCTTTTAGGCCATTGAACTTTTTGGCATATTCTAGATTATAAACAAAAGGGATAATATCACAAAAAAAATTATAAATTAGTATACTCGTTATACATTTTCATATCGTATCACAAAAAAATCCTAAATTGATATACCTGTAATAAATTTACCCTCCGATAGCTTCCAATAAATAGACTTGTGAAATTGCTGACATGAAAACACACATGACAAACAACTCATCCGTATTATCTCACACAAAATCCTAAATTGGGTTTATTTTTTCGTTACTGCTTTTTAATTGTCAATTTAACTCCTTAGAAACATCAAGAGGTTCACTTCATGTTTTAAGTGCTTAGTTTGGTTGCGGCAAATGTGTGTTCCAATCACAACGTCTTCCACTCAATGTGATGTGGGGCTATGTCCATTACTCTGTGAGTGGACTCTGAGCTGATAGACATGAATAGGATAGTTTGGGTGCATCCATGAGGGTGGTCAAGTTGAAAAGTACAAATATATCTGGTCTTATAATAACATAGATAGTATAATACAGAGCCATCTTTTGCTAACTTACATTTTTGGGACAACCTGTTATCACTGCACTGTTTGGCTTGGTTAAATACTAAGAATGATAAGTTCTAGAGTGGATAAGTTCCAGATTTAAAACCTAGGACCTATCTTGTCAGGGCCGGTTTCCAGTTCTTGAAAATGAAAACCAACCCTGCTCACCCTACGAGCAGCATAGGCTTGTCTTTTACTTTTGTTAAGTTTGTTTTATTATTCATACAATATATATGTGTCAAATATGAATATAGTTCTTTCTACTTGTCGATAATATGTTAAACATAATCAATTTCAACAAATATTTTCTGATTTAAAAAAGGGTTAAAAAAACATACTTAGAGCTAGGGGTAAACCGGTTAAAAGCCAATTTGGTTCTAAGATAACCTAGAATCATGTACCGGCCTTCTTGTAAGATCCAAAGTTCAAGTTCTTGTGTAAAACCGGCTGCTTCAGGGTATTGAATCAGTAACCAAACCAGTCAAGGTTGGTTATTGGTTTCGGTTCTTCATACAACATGAAGTCAATGCATTCTCGTTTTATGTAATTTTCAAATAATCGCAATTGGTTTAATGAATAATATAATATCATAGCATGCCAGCTAATTTAAGCATTACACACTAAATTTTCTCTAAGAGAGAGTTTGTGTTCGTTCAATGGTCGTGATATCAAGATTTAAATGCCAGATCCCACAATTAAGTTTGTTTCATTAGCTACGCAACTTTTGTATAGGAATACTACGAGAACCTACTTTTTTTCAACATCTTTTTCCCAAAATTACTCTTTCAAAAGGAAGAAAATTAGAGAAGTCTCCAAATCGAGGTGACAAGAAGGAAAATTTAATCCGTTGAACTATCATGAGCAGAAATGGCAAATAGACAACGAGTTGCTCGAAAGAGGATTTGTCTCTTGATTTGTTGCGTTGGAGGCATCGGAGGGATTCCCGCATATCGGTACGTGTGGCATTAAGTTATTTGGGCAGTTTGACAAGTAGCTTTTAAAACGAAGATACGTGCCAGAAATGGACTCAAAAAATTAAAACTTGCAAAGTAATGATAGGAGCTATTTGCTTATTGTCTTTTTGCATGTCACGCTTTAACCTGTTCTTGCATGTGGTGACAAATTTCATGAAGTAGTGATTGCGGTTAAAGTTAATAAAATTGACCTTTTAAACCATTGAACTTTTTGACATATTCTAGATAATTAATAGAATGTATAATACTACAAAAATATTTTAAACTGGTATATTTGTAATACATTTACTTTAAACTAATTTTCTTGTCAACTGAAGATTAAAATCTCTAATATTTCACATTGTAAATTTAGTTTTAGTTCAAACTAGATCCTCAAAAATATTATTGTTACCTTGCTTTGGTCTCAATGATACTAATTTCACATGGAGGAAAATTAGAGAAGTCTTTAAATTGAGGTGACAAAAAGGAAAATTTAATCCTATGAACTATCATAAGAAGAAATGGCAAATAGTAAATGAGCTGTTTGAAAGAGGATTTGAATATTGATTTGTTGCATTTGAGGTATTGGAAGGACCCGGGAATATTGGTATATGTGGCATTAAGTTATTTGGACAGTTCGACAATTAGCTTTTGAAACGAAGATTTGTGTCAGAAATAGTCAAAAAATTAAAATATGCAAAGTAATGAGCGGTCAACTCTTAAAAGGCTTTTTGCTTATTGCCTTTTTGCGTGCCACGCTTTAACCAGTTCTTGCATGGGGTGACAAATTTCATGTAGTGGTGATTGCGGTTAAAATAGCATTGGATACAATTAGTAATTCCAGGACAAAAAAGAGAAAAGAAAACCAACCTTTTAAACCTTTGAACTTTTTGGCATAATCTAGATAATTAATAAAAGGGATAATACCACAAAAATATTTCAAACCGATACACTTGTAATGCATTTACATCAAACTAGTTTTCATCTCCACTAAAAATCCTAAATCAATAAGCTCGTGACAAATTTACCATCCGTTAACTTCTTTGTCTAATATCCCCATTAAATTGCTAACAGGGAAACATGGGGAAAATTATCAAAAAAGTCCTAAACCTATTGTACGGCGGCCAATTCAGTCCTAAACCTTTCAATTTTGCCAATTCAGTCCTAAACCTTTTAAAAATTTGTCAATTCAGTCCTTTCGACAAGTTTACCCCGGAAAATGCTTACGTGGATGTCCAGTCAGCTCCGGCCGTCCCACGTGGCCGAATTGGCGGGAGGCCAACGCTGACATGGTCACCGGAAATAAAAACGATGGCGTTTACTGCAATCGAAAAAAGAAACAGTTTGGAGTTGTTGTATGTTTGGAACCCTCGTCTCTCGCCCCACGCTCAGCCCAATCCGAAGAACCCTAAGCCAAATCAATTCAATCTCAAGTTGAATCGAACGATTTCTCTCGAGTCGCATCATTCTTTCGTCAAATTGGCTCCTCCAATCCTGCATTCGCTCGTCAAAATTGAAGACCCAATTCACCCACAACACCCGATTCGACCTCGGGATTCTGCAGCGAACGCGACAAGGTGTGTGGTCCCGATTTTCTTGTGTTGTCGACACTCAGAGAACACGATATAAACGTGTGTTTTCGTGCTCCCACAAACGTGACACAAAGGTTCGTTGTCGGCACTTGACGAACATGATTGTCTTCACGCAAAACCCAATGGCCATCTAAAACTAATTTCTAAGCATGTACGCACACAAAGGAATATTTGGCTGCAAATTCTGTTTCGACAGCTTTATGAATTGCTTTTGTGTGTTATAACTTTGGGTTCTGTTTTGACTAAACTTGCCTTGGGTGGGTTGTTTTGTTATTAAAAGCCATGGGAAGTAGCGTTAATATACTGAGGTGGGTTGTTCTTTTAGGAATTTCACTTGAGTAAGGTCGCTTGAATTTTAGCCTCTTGAAATTTTGAGCAGGATTATGGATGGACTAACTGTGACTTCTGTCTAGGCAAATTGATAGTAAAAAGACTTTGCCTTGAAATGTCACAGGAGGCACAAAAGATTTAATAAAGTAGATAGGCATTCTAATAGAGCTTTTGAAACCTGCGCTAAATATTCTTTCAATGACTTTACTAGACAATATATATTGTTGTATAAGTTTTCTTGTGCAAAAAATTTACTTCAGTTTCCTATTTTTTTAGTTAGCATTTGTCTTGTTCTAGTTTAAGTTCTTCGCACAAGGAGTGTCAAGATATTTGATAATCAAGCACAATGACAAATTTCTTTGTGATATTGCTTATCTTCACGTTATAATGTTGACCCTCAATTATGTTCAGTTAACTAACTATAATACGTTGTATTTTTGTATAGGGTCGAGATGGACGCCAGTCAACTCTGGTTTGTCTTTTTGGAGGTGCTGATCAGGGTGCTAATGAGAGTACTGGTCAGGGTGCTGGTCAAAGTAAGGGAATTAGTGAAGGTGTCGGTAAGGGTGTTAACCAGGGTGAGGGCATTGGTGAGGGTGCCGTTGAGGGTATTGGTTTATATTGTAATTTCTCAGTTGATGAGGGTGATGGTGCTACGTTAGAGAGTAATGAATTTATGGTGGATGATTTAGATGTATCGATAGATAATGTGAAAATTGATTCAGACAACGAATACTCATCTAGTCTAGTCGATGCAATATTCTTGACTGATGATGAGGAACTTGTAGAAGGAAGGAAGAACATTAGGGAGTTCCATAAGAGGACCACAAAGGGTTGGATTATAGTGGAACCACTCACGGAAGTTGTATCATCCCAACAATCTACAAGAGAATCACCTAATCCCCAATAATTTGATGTGGTTATTGCTGGAGGTGGTTACTAAACAGACTATTATGAAACAGATGGAGATGAAAGTTTGAGTTTTGTTATAGAGCGAGAAGATAATGATGTGACAAGAAGGAGAAGTAGGTTTCCAATGTATGATCCTAATAGTGTAATGCCTTTTTTTTCTACGTCTATGAAGTTCAATGATAGTAGGCAATTTAAAGATGCTCTCATAAAGTACTCAGTGGCCGAGCGTAGAGAGATAAAATTTGTCAAGAGTGAAAAGAATTTTGTTAGAGCAAAATGTGCAGATGAAAATTGTGCTTGGAAGATTTCTACATCTTTAGATGGTAGAACTTGGTCATTCCATGTGAAGACCTACCACGAAAAACATTCATGTAGCGTCGGCTTTACTAATAAGAGGGTCACAAGTTCTTGGCTGGCAAAGCACTACGTTGGTACAATTAGAGCAATGCCAACCATGAAAACTAGTGCTTTGAAGGAGCTTATCAAGGATCAGTTGGGCTTAAATGTAAGTATGGATCAGTGTACAAAGGCTAAGTTGCTTGCCTTTATCATTTTGATGGGAAACTATAAAAAAGAATATGCAAAGTTGTGGGATTATGTAGAGAAGCTTAGGGTGACAAATCTTGGGAGTACTATTATACTGTAGGTTAAGAAGCCCAAAATGCATTCTAAGGCATTATTTGAGAGAATGCACATCTGTTTTGCTGCATGTAAAAAAGGTTTCCTTGATGGATGCAGGAAAGTGATAGGGTTAGATGGTTGCTTCTTAAAGGGGATTTGTAAAGGGGAGATCTTGTGTGCCATTGGAAGGGATGCAAATGATCAAATGTTTTTTTAGTTGCATGGGCAGTTGTCAGAGTTGAGAGTGGAGACACCTGGACTTGGTTCTTGATGCAGTTGATGTGGGACCTTAACATTATAAACACATATGAACAAGGTTGGGTCATAATTAGTGATAAGCAAAAGGTAAGTTTCTTATTTCTTTTTTTATTGTCTTAAATGATCACACTTGTAGTATGTTATTTTGATTGGAATCATATTTTGTAGGGTCTTTTACAAGCTGTGGCAGAGTTGTTGCCTGCAGTTGAGCATGGAATGTGTGCTAGACACATTTATGCCAACTGGGGCAAAAAGTATAAGGGACTACAGATGCAAAGACTGTTTTGGCAGCGTGCTAAGAGCAGTACCATGGTGGAGTATGATGAAAATGCTTAAGCATTGAAGAAAATTAGTCTTGCTGCATATCATGACTTAGATCAAACAGAGCCAAAGCACTGGTCCAGGGCTTTCTTACCACTAAAGTCAAATGTGATATAATTGACAACAACTTATGTGAGGCATTCAATGGAAGAATCGTAGATGCTAGGTGTAAGTCCATTTATACTATGTTAGAAGAGATGGGGATAATGATAAGGATAAGGATGCACACACAAAGGGATACACATGCTCGATGGAGGAGAGACTGTGGTCCAAGAATCGTAAAAAAGTTAAAAGAAAATAGACTTGCTCCGACTTACTCCCAAGTGATATGGAATGGTGATAATGGATATGAGGTGATAAATAAGGGTGAGAAGTACGTGGTCAATATATTCAAGAGAGACTGTACTTGCAGGAGGTGGCAGTTTACTAACATCCCTTGTCCCCATGCCATTTCTGCTTTAAATCATAGGCATGAGGATGCATATGATTATGTCGATGTGTGTTACAAGAAGGAGAAGTTCTTAGCTGCATATCGGAACATGCTTATGCCAATTTGAGGAGAGAGATTTTGAAAAAAAAAACTAATAATAAGACACCTGAACCACTTCCAGCTATGGTGAAGCCTAGTAGATGTAAACATAAAAGATTAAGGGAGGAAGGTGAGGTGGCAAGTGGAACTCGAATGGCAGGGAGAGGAATGAAGATGACTTGTCGAACTTGCAAGAAAACTGGACACAATAGTCTGACATGTCCAGTTAGGAAGGCTAGGTCTACAGCTTCACAAACACACTTTTCAAGGCAAAAACTTTAATAAGTACATACATTTTCATGATGTCATGCTTGCTTTGAGGATAAAACCTTAGATGAATTTTACTCTTTCTAAGTTCAGAGACTTATAGGCAAAGGTGCAAGCGGTGGTGTTGGTGGGACACCAATTATTGATGCTGCTCTTGGGACACCTGTTTGTGGGAATGTAAGTAGTGTTCTGTTAGATTTTCAATTTTACTAGCAAGTACTTCTATTTCTATGGTGTCATGCTTGCTTTGTCGATAAAATCTTAAGTGAATATTACTCTTTCCAGGTTCAGAGACATACAAGCAAAGGTACGAGTGGTAGTGTTGGTGGAACACCAATTGATGGTGCTACTCCTAGGACGCTAGTCCACGAAATTATGAGTAGCATTCTATTAAATTTTCATTTCTATTAGTAAGTTTTTTATTAACTAATGAAATTTAATGATGTCGAGCAAGATTACAAGTTCCGCACAGGGCAAGAGACAAAGAGTTGATATACAAACATATGTTGAATCAACATCAAAAGCAATTGCAATTGAAGTTCCAGTTAAAGCAAGAGGCCCATCAAGAAAGAAGAAAAATAGTGACAAGAAGCAACTCCAACCTACAAGAAAAAGTGATAGGAAGTAGTGTTATGGTTGTGTTCTTTTTTTTTTTGTCGCTAATGGGTTCAATGAAGTATCCTTGTGGCTATCTTATCTTTTTTTTGTCCCTCATAGGTTTTGTGAAGTAGCATGGTGGTTGTCTTTTTGTTTGTCGATGATAGGTTGGTTTAGTGAAGTAGCATTGTGGGTTTTAGTTTTTATTTTTGGCTCGATGATGGCTCATTGACTTGGTTGGGGATCGGTGAAGTACTGTACTTGTACTCTCCTTTATTGCAATGAAATGTGCTTGTGCATTCTGATAAATTTGTTTATCTGTTGTTACTCTTATCAGTTGTTGCATAGTCTATAACAAGTCAAATAAATGCTTAAGTTGAAGCAGGTGCTTCTGGGATAGTTGATGTTCAATTATTTGTTTTTGCATTGGCACTATTTAGCTATTAAGATGTTGCCAAAGTGAACTAGACAAATGCCACACTGCCCATGAGATTTTTCTAGCTCTTTTCCTGATTTAAGCAACATTTGTTCCAGATAGGATATTGAATTATTAAAACTCCAAATATTATAAAGAACATTGCCACAAACATATGTGCTTTTCAAACTGAAAAAAGATCTTCACTTCATTCATGCCACAAAGAAAGTGCACATACATGTACAAAACATGCCGACGAATACAAAACATGTTCAGAATAACACATTCTATGCCAAACTCATGGAATCCTTCACCTTCAAATTTTAAAATAACATATGAGCTGATATTTCTATAAACACTGACAACACAACCAACATTATCTTCAATCTAGAATTTTCTTGTTTCACATGTTTCAATTGTGCTTCGAGAGCCTTGACTTCGGCGTCCATCGAACAGCCATCATCCTCACTACAGGTTGACATTAGTTCTTGCTCGACATTGCTTTGGTGAAAACTTTTCGACATACTTCTTGCCGATTGACTGATTTCCCCATCAACCCAAATAAAAAAACTACGACTTCTCCTCTATTGTTGTGGTTGTATCTTGGGTAGCCGTAGTATCTTCCTCCCCGATTGTCCTTCGTCCTTGCTATTCATAGTGGAGATTTGAGGCCACAGTAACAAAAGATGGACGAATCGTTGTTGATTGGAGGGATCGACGCAATTGATTGTGACGAATAGGCTGATCTCTTCATGAATTCGTTAATTTCTTCTTGCGATGACACCTTGCTGTTAGTTATAGTACAATTGCTATTTATGCTTTCAAAATTACTACTGGAGTTTCCTTTTGTGATTCTACCATTTGCAAGGGAAAAAGTGAGGATAGCATGAGATTTAAGAGAATCCGAAAAGACACTTCCAATAGTCAAGACAGTGAACAAATATGATGGACAAATGAATAGATGCTAATTAGATAAACTCTTCCAGTAGGAACACTTCCAATCTGAACAGATTCATACTACGAACAGAGGAAAATTTTGTAGAGGAGAACATATGGTACCTGTGCAAATTGCACTTGGACAATCAAAAGGTCATCATTGACTATGAATGAAAGGAACTAGAACATCTAATGGGAAATGCTTAAGAAGCCATGGATCCATCATTTTCTAGGAAATCATCAAGTAAACTCTCAGAACAGAATGAGGAGAGGGTTACAATAGCATTTGGTAGCTGAATTGGCTATATTGATTGTACTACCTAACTGAAAGAACCTCATAATGATGGTTAGTGTAGTTTTAACACTCAATTGTGCCATGTCTATCCATCTCCTTTCTTTTGGTTTAAGTGAAGAGATTACTAACAAAGCCTGCCATGCGCAGTGATCAAACCACTTACTTTCCAATCTACGAATGTCATTCTCAAGTTCACCACTGAGGGCATTACCAGTTGAACTTGCACTATCCAGATTCCTCAAGCTTGGCTAGATAACTATAGAGGCATGGTTGTGACAAGATTTTCTTAGACCTACTGTCAAGTGTCAGGAAAACATGAATTGTTTCCTACATTTGCAACTGGTGGAGAGGCTAGACTTGAAATAGCAACGCGATCGCTATTTCCTGATTTTGCAACCATTAGTTGTAGTAAATCCAACCTCTCTGTGTAGCCTTCACCACCAAATACTCCAACAACTGTTTGAAGAGTCCTACAAAGCAGTGTTAATAAGAACTGCAAGAATCAAACATCTAATAGAAGCATGACAAGGGAAACTGAATATTTGCTTCCCCAAAGTATATGATGAACAGATATCACATGCTTTACTTAACTACAGGCAAAGTTAACTTAAACTAGAACAAGACAAATGCTGACTCAAAGAAAAGGACACTAAAGTAAAGTTTTTACGCAGTCAAACTTATACAGCACTATGTATTGTCTAGTGAATCATTGAAAGAATTATTTGGTGCAGGTTGCATGTTTCAAAAGCTCTAACAAAGTGCCCATGTACTTCGTTCAATCTTTTGGGCCTCCCGTGACATTTCAAAGCAAAGTCTAATTCCGGTCAATGTGCCTAGACAGAAGTCACATTTAGTCAATCTACAACGCTGCTTAAAGTTTCAGGAGGCTAAATTCCAGGTGACACTACTCAAATAAAATTCCTAAAATAACAACTCACCTTAGTACATTAATGCTACGTCCCGTGGCTTTTGATACCAAAAGAACAACCCACCTCAGGCTAAACTTCAATGGTGAACTCATCCTAACTAGCAGATCCCGATATAGAACCCACAGCAAGCTAATCCCGATACATAACCCACAACAAGCAGTAATAGCATTACCATCAGTTCCAGCATACAAAAGAATTCATAAATCTTTGTGTTGCATTTGGGAGCACGAAAAGATTGCTGGCTGAGTGCCGACAACACAAGAAAATTGGGACTACACACCTTGTCGCATTCGTTGCAAAATCCTAAGGTCGAATTGGGTGTTGTGGGTGAATTGGGTCTTCAATTTTGACGAGCGAATGCGGGATTGGAGGAGCCAATTTGACGAAAGAACGATGCAGCTTGAGAGAAATCGTTTGATTCAACTTGAGATCGAATCGATTTGACTTAGGATCCTTCGGATTGGGGCAAGAGACGAGGATTCCAAGCAGACAACAACTCCGAACTCTTTCTTTTTTCAATTGCAGAAAATGCCGTCGTTTTTATCTCCGGTGACCACGTCAGCGTTGGCCTCCCGCCGATTCGGCCACGTGGGACGGCCGGAGCTAACTGGACATCCACGTATGCATTTTCTAGGGTAAATTTGTCGGAAGGACTGAGTTGGCAAATTTTTAAAAGGTTTAGGACTGAATTGGCAAAATTGAAAGGTTTCGGACTGAATTGGCCGCCGTACAATAGATTTAGGACTTTTTTGACAATTTTCCCGGGAAACACGCATGGCAAGTGATTCATTTGCACCATCTCACAAAATATCTTAAATTGGGTTTGCTCTTTCAAATTGCTTTTTAATTGTCAATTTAGTTTTTGGTAAACCTCAAGGGTTTCACTTTGTGGTTTAAGTGCTTAGTTTGGCTACGACAAATCTATTTTCCAATCACAACGTCTTCTACTCAAGATAACCTTGGAGTCATGTATATGGGTGGAGTCTTACTTGATGCATATGAGAACTTGTCCACATTTGTGAAAATTAGTCAAGTCAAAAAGTATAAAAACACCATGTCTTATTAAGAAAATATTATATTACAAAGCCTTCTTTTGGCAACTTCAATTTTTGGACAACTAGTACCATTACATAGTTGGAACTGATTAAATGCCAAACAAATAGTTTTTTCCTTAACGATGCTTTCTATAAGATTTTACTCTTAGATGAGAGAAAACGTATGCTAGGTAAACTTTGCATCAAATGAAGTCAACGCATTATCGTTTCATATGATTTTTAAACTATCACACTTAATTTCAATGGGTAATGCAACACTTTGCTTCATGCATGCCACATAATTTAAGCGTTACACACTAGATTTTTTTAAGAGAGAGGTTAAGTTCATTCAATAATCGCGATATCTAAATTTAAATGCCAGATCCACAATTAAGTTTGTCTAATTAAGTACACAACTTTTTGGAGGAACACTCCGACTACCATCTTTTTTTCAACTGCTTTTCTCCAAGAATACTATGGTGAGATAAGCCTATGCAATTAAATTGAGCCTGGCTCCAAAATTAGTTAAACAATGCTCATGATATCACTTTTCCTACTTTTGTCGCCATCAATCCATTGCAAGTCAACTCAGCATGGCTATGATACCAATTGTTAAAAAAACAAGCGATCCAATTTGTGAGGACAAAAAAGTGTGACTTATTGTTTTGCAAGGAATTGTGAGAACGAAAAATTGTGTAAGTTATTAAGTATGATTGACAGTTGAAAAACAAAAAGAGTTTTTTAGTTATTGAAGTATATATAGCTGTAATATGCATGGTATTTTTTGTCTATAGTAGAATTTTATGTTGCTCTCTACCTATGAAATAGATCATATCCACCAAACCACGTAAATACAATAGCCGATTTATTTCCTTATTTTGTTTATTATTATTGTTGGATTGCTTGTTTTTCTCAACATTAGGTCCTTCAAAAAATAGGCACTACTCATACAATTTGAGGCAAATAATAATTAGTATGAAAATTCCCTCCTATTTGGTTTGTCAGGTGTTTCAACCAATATTTCCGCTTGACATATTTAGATAGAGCCAAAGTAAGGCCCAGGTGTTGGGGCACGCATAACTTTTGTTAAGAGCGTAGGAAGTTCGTATTTCACACCAATTCATTAAAATTCTACAAAGCTTTCACGTGAAAGAATCTAGCCACCAATTAGAAGTAGTTGCTGGGGTGAGTTTCTCCACGCACAAATACACACACGTAAGCACTTTTTTAAATACAATTTAATTCAACAAAGAGAATAAAAATAATAATAATAATAAGGAATAAGTGAATTGAAAGTCCTAAAAATTGTCACGAAATGCAATTGAGTCCTAAAACTTTCAAAAAGTATAATTAAGTCCTAAAACTTGTTACGAAAATCCAACCGATTCCTAAAACTTTCAAAAACTGCAATCAAGTCATAAAACTTATCAAGTTGATCTAATTACGATCGGACTTTTGTGACAAGTTTAGGACTTGATTGCAATTTCTGAGAATTTTAAGACTTAATTGTACTTTTGTTATAAGTTTTAGGACTTAGTTGTACCTGTTGAAAGTTTTAAGATTAAATTGTATTTTTATATTAAGTTTTAGAATTTTTAATGTATTTATTTCATAAAAAAAATTATTAATTGCTCATTGTCGGGGGCCTTTTGTCTCATATTGCGAAGCTTCATTATCTCTTGTTAGGTGGCAGCTGCTGATTGGCATCTCCACCTGCTCATATAGCATCACTTCTGGCAATTCCGGGACCCCCATGGCATGTTGCACAAACGATAATCGATCTTGGAATTTGTCTTCAGCAAAAAAATATATATCATACTCAAAAACAGATGCACGTGCCCTACGTATGCACGCGAGGAAAGAGATTCTATCAATAATAGCGTGACATTCTAAATTTCTAAGTACTTTGTAAGTATTATAGAAAACGATTTTTTCAGGAAGACTCCAAATATTTCACCTACTTCATTGTTTTCAAATTCTAAGAGTTCCTGGTGAGGCATAGTAAATAGATTTTCAAAGAAAATGAAACTTAAACAAGTCGTCTAGAGAGATGGAAAAGGGAGAATCCTAGATTGATCAGCAATCTATTTGCTTTCATAGTGTTTCGGATAGAACATCAAAAGTACATAAATTATCAGAGAAAATGAAACATAGATAGAGACAACTCATACATGTAACGAAAAGAAAAAGGAAAAAAATGCATCATGTCTTCCTGTATACTGTCAGAAATGTACACAAGTAGAAGATGAAATCATATTCACGGGTAAAATTGAGATCGAAATAGTGAATCATAACAAAGTAAATTGTCAATGAAACTATTATTATTTTGATTAAGAAATAAAGAAGAGATATGCAAGAAATCTCCTTTTGAGGAACTATTGATGCATTCAAAGGATATATTGTTGGATTTCGACAATTGAAAAGAAATAGAGGATTTTTTAATTAACCAAATTGAGGTGAAAAAAGGAAAAATTAAATTATATGAACCATCATGAGGAGAAATTGTAAGAAGTCAATGAGTTGCTCCGAAGAGGATCTTAATTTGTTGCATTGGAGACATTTGAGGCATTTGGCAATATCGGTACACGTGGTATTAACTTATTTGAACAGTTGAACAAATAATTTTTGAAATGACGAAATATGTCAAAAATGTACTAAAAAAAGTGAGAAAGTAATGAAAAGTTAACTCTTGGAAAGCTATATGCTTATTGTCTTTTTCCGTGCCACACTTTAACTAGCTATTGCCTAGTGTGACAAATTTCACCAAATTGTGATTGCGGTTAAATTAGCATCGAGATAAAAGCTAATTAATAATTCTTGGACGTAAACAAAAAGGAACCAAATGTCGCAAGATCGTCACTAATTTCAGGCCACACACCTAGACTATGAATTTCCATAATTCTATAGCTTACATCTCCGCCGGTGAAAAGGTTTTTTATTTTCATGAGTGACCTCAAGATTATGACAAATGTATGCATTGTTATGGTAGATTTCCAACTAAGTGTTGCGCGTTTATGATCTTGAGACTGCAGGTGAGAATAACACTCTCCACCAGTGTTGCGTTGCTTTTTGGAAAAAAGGGTTACTTAGAACGGTTTAGCAGCACTTAATTTCTTGTTTATGCACGAGATTTCCCTAGAACAAGGCCCGTCTCTCTCTTCTTTGCTCCTATCCTCGCACTTGTTTCCTGCATATGCTTTTTGATCTTGCCTGTTTTCCATTTCGCCAGACATAATTTTATATATATATATATATATATATATATATATATATCATGATTCTTTTTTCTTTATGCCTAAAAATTGTTAATTAGCTATTTATCTTGATACTAATTTAACTGCAATCACAATTTGATGAAATTTGTCACACTAGGCAATAGCTAGTTAAAGTGAGGCACGGAAAAAGACAATAAGCATATAGCTTTCCAAGAGTTAACCTTTCAGTACTTACGACTTTTTCTAAGTACATTTCTGACATATTTCGTCATTTCAAAAGTTACTTGTTAATCTATCCAAATATGTTAATACCACATGTACCCATATTCCTGAATGCCTCAAATGTCTCCAATGCAACAAATCAAGATCCTCTTCCTAGCAACCCATTGACTTCTTAATATTTCTGCTCATGATGGTTCATAGAATTTAAGTTTACCTTTTTTAACCTCAATGTGGTTAATTAACAAATCCTCTATTTCTTTTAAATTGTCGAGATCCAACCATCTACCCTTTGAAGGCATCAATAGTTCCTCAAAAGGAGATTTCTTGCATATCTCTTCTTTATTTCTTAATCAAAATAATCTTATTTTTATTGAAAATTTGCTTTGTTATGATTTACTATTTCATTCTCAATCTTATCCCTGAATAGGGTTTCATCTTCTACTTGAGTACACTTCTTATAGATATACATGTATACATGATACATTTTTTCTTTTTCTTTTTGTTTCATGTATGAGTTGTCACTATCTATGTTTCATTTTCTTTGATAATTTTTTACTTTTAATGTCCATTTGAAACACTATGAAAGCAATTAGGTTGCTGACCAATCTAGGATTCTCCCTTTTTCCATCTCTCTATATGACTTGTTAAAGTTTCATTTTTTTTTTGAAAATCTATTAACTTACAATGCTTCATAAGGAACTCTTAGTATTTGAAAACAACGAAGTAACTGAAAATATTTGGAGTAAATTCGTTGACTATAATACTTACAAAGTACTTCAAAATTTACATTGTCACGAAATTGTTGATAGAATTTCTCTCTGTGTTCGCATGCGTAGGTCACATGCGTCTAAATGTACAAAAAAATTCAGATTAGTTTGTCAAAGCACGTTTAGTAGATCTGGTCTTTTCTAAGTGGATCTACTAGACGTGTTTTGAATTTAGTAGCACGCTCACACATGCACACCTGACCAAGAAGAGAGAGAGAGAGAGAGAGAGAGAGAGAGAGAGAGAGAGAGAGAGAGAGAGAGAGAGAGAGAGAGAGAGAGAGATTCTATCAACAATTTAGTGAGTGAAAATTTTTAAAGTATTTGTAACCATCAAATTTTACGAGTTCCTTATGCAACATTATAAGAAAATAAAGTTTCAAAGAAAATAAAAATTAAACGTGTTTTTTAGAGAGATTTCAAGGGAGGATCCTAGATTTCTCGGCGACCTAATTCCTTCTACATTTTAAGTGTTTCTGATAGAACATCATAATTAAGTAAATTATCAAAGAAAAGAAAACATAAACAGAGACAACTCATATATGTAACTGGAAGAAAGAAAAGAATCGTATAGTGTCTACCTGTATATCTATCACAAATCTACTCAAGTAGAAGATGAAATCCTGTTCAGTGATGAAATTGAGAGAACTAATGAATCATAGAAAAGAATGAGAAATACTATTTTAATTAAGAGATAAAGAAAAGATATGCAAGATATCTCCTTTTGAGGAACTCTTGGTGCCTGCAAATGGTGGGTTCTTGGATCTTGACAATTTAGATGAAATAGAGGAAGTAGTTGAGGAAAATAGAAGATCCGTTAAGTAATTAAACTAGGAATGAGGAGACATACCAGAAGATAAGAGATGACAAGCTGAGGAGGCGAAGAGAGAAGGCATCAAGGCAAAATGAGCTCTTCTGGTGTGCTCTTGAATGGGGGCCCTTGGAGCGCATATATAGGGTAAGAGAGAAGGCATCAAAGGCTGTTTGGACCCACTGCCAATAAGTGAGACAATTTCAAATTTTTGAGTGCTTTTATGTTTCCTTGAAAGAACTCAAAACTAAGTAGGTCTGTTTGGATTTTTCTTGAGGCGTGCATAGTGATGGTTATAATGTTTTCATTTGCCGTTTCTGTGTTACTATTGTTATGCTTGCTCTAAGTTTGCGATTAACATTTTTCCCATTTTGAGCTGGACTTTTAAACATCGACCCTTTAGACCATTGCACTTTTTGGCATATTCTGGATGATTAATAAAGGACAATATCACAAATTTTATATGATTTTTAAACAACCACACTTGATTTGAATGGATGATACAACAGTATGCATCATGCATGCCGCGTAATTTAAACGTTACAAACTAGATTTTCTTTAAGAGAGAGTTTGAATTCATTCAATACTTGTGATATCTAGATTTAAATGCCAGATCCCACAATTAATTTCGTCTAATAAGGTACACAACTTTTTATATGGGAACACTCCGACTACCAACTTCTTTTTTAAAAATTTCTCTTTCGAAACGGACGATGGTGAGATAAGCCTACGCAATTGAATTGAGCGTGGCTCCAAATTAGTTAATAAATGCTTGTGATATCATTTTTCCTCCTCATGTCGCAATCAATTCATTTCAAATCAACTGAGCCTGGCTCTAATACCAATATATACAAAAACAAGCAATCATATTTGTGAGGACTAAAAACTACAAGTTATTCTTTCGCAAGGAATTGTGAGAGCTAAATGTTATGTGAATTATTGAGTGTACTTGATAAATGGAAAACATTGAAAGTGTTTGCGTAAATCAAAAGAAGTTATAATGTATTTCTTGATCTATAGTAAAATTTCGTGTTGCACTCTCCCTGTGGAGCATATCGACAAAACCAAGTAGATTCGGTATCCGATTTATTTCCTTATTCTTTTTATTAATATCGTTGGATTGCCTATTTCACAACATAAACAACAAAAACAATATAATTTAATTCTTCGAAAAAATAGGCACTTTGCATACAATTTTTTAGGTTATCGCAACTTTCTCGGTGGTGAACCACCAAGAGAAAGCTATGAATTACTAAACCAAAGACTTAGCACGGACTCTTCCAATACCATACCTACCGCAACTTTGGGGTTTCATTTAATCAATTTAACATGCAAATCAATTCAATTAAGAGTTTGACAAAAAAAATTCAATTAGGAGTCGCCACTAATCTATCATGGGTCAATTAGAAACCCAAGAAATATGGGAGAATATTTTACTTCTATGAACCATAAATATCATAAATATAGGGACTTAGTTACACCGGATAAAATCGCAAATCGCAAACCTCGTCAAACATCAAGCTTGTTGACCCAAAGGAATTACTAACAGGAATAACACAGTAGTATTCTAACTATCAGGCAATGAGGATAATAGAATCATTGCATGTACTTCATCTTCAAAACCAATCTCAATTGAACTCAATTGACTAACAATAATATTGAATTCATTAATATGCTCAACAATTAACACAGATTCCCCCATATTTAAGTTAAACAGATATCGTATCAAATAAACATTGTTGATCGCAAAGGGCTTTTATTATATGTTCGACAGGACATTCAATGATCTTGTAGTGGTCCTCTCTTTCACGATGTTAAATGCAACGTTATAAGACAACATCAGCCACTTGTCTATCTAACAATTCCTAATTAGCTTGCTTCATCAAGTGGGGCGTCTCCACCGACATGGGCAAGTGCAAATTCCTCTGATAAAGATAATCATCAATTTGCATCTTCTAGAAACCAAAAACCTTCCAATTTAATTTGTCGATTCTCATTTTTCCTTATTCTGTTACTATCGATGCGCTTCAACTCACCCAACCCTAACTCTAATACCAATTGTTGCAGAACAAGCGATCAAACAATAAAATCAACAGAACAAAAAAAAATCGAACACTAGTTCTATGTGGTTCAGTCAGTGTGATCTACGTCAATAGTGAGAGCAACAAAAGATTTCACTATAGATTAAGTGATATAAAGAAGATTATAACTACACTCGAATCACTTGAATACTCTCAGTGTTTCCCAACCTCATTTATTTCAAATACTCACAATTGGTTCGCTCTCAAAAGTTTTTACGAAATAATCTCTCAAAATAGAAAAGTGGATATGAGACTTTCCTTTTCTATTTATTTTTCTTTCTTACGCCCGCTCCATTTTGTAGTAATCTTTTTTCCTTGATTTCAAACAACCACAAAAAAAGAGTCAACTTTCATGGACTTTCCTTTAATCAATCTCCGATCATGTTTTGTTCAATGAGCTCAAACTCAAAACATCTTTTAACAGACACATTTAGATAGAGCCAAAGTAATGACCAGCTGGCGGGGCACACAAAATTTTTGTGAAGAGCATAGGAACTTCATGTTTCACAACAATTCATTATATTCTACAAAGCTTTCACGTGAAAGATTCTGGCCACTAATTACAAGTAATTGCTGGAGTGAGTTTCTCCACACACGTAAGCACTTTTCTAAATACAATTTAACCCAACAAGGGGTAATAAAAAATAATATTAATTAATTACTCATTGCCCATTGATCTGAGGACCTTTTGTGTCATATTGTGGAGCTTCATTGTCTGCTGTTACGTGGGAGCTGCTCATTGGCATCTCCACCTGCTCACATTGCATCACTTCTGGCAATTCCGGGACCCCCATACCATGCTGCTTCAACAACAATTTTTTATTTAACATGCATTTATAACTTTTTTAAATATAATTACACGTGAAAAATCATGGCAAAAGAAATTAATAAAACAAAAAGTTAAACCTGAGCGTAAAAGGACCGAGGAATCATATTTGGATTGTGGGCAGTTGAAGTGTACTCCTGAGGCCAAGCTGAGATATTTCCTTCATTAGGGTTTGATACATGTGACTCTGCCATGCTTCTTGGGTCAATGCAGCTTGAGCCCGTCGCTTGTACTAACGTTTGATATAGTGAAGATGAGAGATCCCTGCAATCGTAGCTCTTCATATATTAATGACTTGCATAATAGATGCAAAAACAACATTTGATTATGCCGGGAAGTTGCGGTTCGTCATTAGTCGACAAATAATTATTGAAGCCTTGCATTTCGGAAATTAAACTCCAAGCAAACACAAAATTACAAGGGTAAACTAAAATTATTCTACACAAGTTAAGCCAATCAATAAAATGCTTACAACTTGCCTGATTTGCATGAGAGAAACGGATGAGTCGAAGAACTGCGCATTGTTTGGATCGTTTTCCGACAACCACCCGACATCATTGTCGAAGGAGCTCGACATCCCTTGCTGCAACTCATTATAAAGGAAATAAATGACATGAAAAACGACTATTTACACGTTTTGATAAGGTCTAAATTTTGCTAAATTACCTGCATACCGGATGGATCGTAAGGAGATAGATGGTTTACCGTCAACTGCTCCTGCTAAAAAGAATATTAGCAATTTTAGCTCAGTGGTCTAATTTCCTACCATAATAATCTGTCTAATAATCCAACGAATTTAATTGTAAATCTACAATGTACAATTTGTAATAGTTATGACTAGGGGATGAACAGTGAACATGTAACTATATACAAGCATAATAACTTAAATTTTTCTATATAAATTGTTGTGTTGGTTAATTCTTGCTAATATCATAAATAAATAAATAAAACCATATGCATTTCAAGAATGTTATGCTAAATTACAAATATTCACCTTTCTCTGCACCACGCGTTGAAGGGTGTCCACAAGAGTATTCTCAATTGACTCCAGATCCTTCAAAGATGTGTTTTTTGGAAGCAGAGTCGGCTCATATATTCTGCATTTTTCAGAAGCCAAAAAGATATCCTTCCGGTTAACGAGAATTAGCAATAATAAATAAAAGTAATTTCTGACTATTAGTATAAACTTTTATTAATTTCTTTTCTAGGAATTGAGAGCAGCAAAACATGCATGATTTTTCACTCTATTCAGAATTTCTAATAAATAACAACGCGTATGCCAAAGTGTCCTATTGTCAAATTCATACAGGAGCTAGTGCCCCAGCAGTCGTGCGGAGTGATTAGCAAATCGATAATTACATAAGTAACCACACCATTAAATCAAATCTCGGTGCACATATATAGATTTCTATTAGGAGTACCGTATCTGCTCGTCTGCCTCCAGAAGTTGCTGCCTCAATATGCCAATTTGCTGATGGAGCTCCTACAATACTCAGCTCAATTTAGACACCTGAAAAAACTGTTCATTTGCTACCCCAAGAGCTTAATTTATCGCGGAGAAGTTCGTCTTTACCTCGGCATCGGAGTTGACTGCCCCCGGACTTTTGTCGAATCAATCAAAGATACATCCAAGTGCGGACCAAATAAATTCATTTCGGGGTTAGTTCGATCCGATTTTACGAATATAATAAAATGAAATCGGGAGGGAGGGTCCAACACACTTTGCAATTTGGAGAGCGAGGTCATTCTCATTCCTGAGTTGCTGGAGGGTCCTGAGCAAGTACTGCTAGAGCAAATTAATTATGAGAGAAAATTGATAACTTAGAGAGAAAATTTCTGAAATGCAATGTGAGAAGAGTGTCGACTTGCACCTCTTTGTTTTGGATAGCGCTGCAAAACAAAAATTAGAGATGATTATGAGGAATCAAGTTCAGAACCAAGCACTAAGAAATTAATTAGGATAAAAAAAATTGATAAATTTGAGGGCCTACGGAAATTTGGGGTGGTCAGCGTGCGACGATCCTGGACATCTAGGACTGACAAAAGGCCAAAACAAAAAAAAAACGAAATTATAGTCAAATAATCTTGAAAGAAAAACCATAAAAAGAGAAGTGGTCGACATTTTTGTAAAGTTTTAATTGCATACGTGTCTCGTTCTTGGTCGGAGAGGTTAATGAAACGGGTGAACACATCCTCGATCCTGATTAAGAGATTTGTCTAGTCAAATTAAACAATTAGAAGTAGCGGAACTTCAACTGAAGCTCAAAATAAAACTGAGCATGAAATTACGAAATGAGGCAACAAAAAGTAGAAATTCGCGCAGAAAATGGGAAATTATTTTTCCTGATTGACATTGAAGTAATAATGATAATATATATTCGAACAATGGACACCACAAAAATAATATGAGTTAAATATTTTTCATCTTACAACAATTTAAATTCACTTTTCAAAACTAAGTTGAGTTTCGTTTCCTCTTCATACATGCATGTGTGCCTTCTTGTTTCTCTCTAGTATATGAAGAGATATCTCATTACTGTTAACGCTAATCCATGCCAGAATAACACCTCTATTTGACACATGACAGAACTGTAGAGATCTCTATGTTTCTGTCCTACCCATGTCGCCTCGCTTGGCTGCTACCGTCGCTCGTCGCCACCTCCGCCTCCTCACTATTTTCCTCACTATTTGCTGATCTCTTCCTCATGAATCAAAGGTCACCAGGCCTCGGGTGACCTCCGATTAACGGACCGTGTAAAATGAGGTTTCAACCTCAAATTAGCAGCGTGAACTCAGTAGAGAGAGAGAGAGAGAGAGAGAGAGAGAGAGAGAGAGAGTGGCGATGGCAGATGAGACGTGTACGAGGGTCGCATGGCTAGGACGGAGGTCGGCGGCAATGGTGGAGGAAGTCTCTGAGTGCAATATGCAGTGCAGAGGCTCATGGAAGAGAAGGGCAGTATTGATAGAAGAAGAAACGGAACCAAGGGAGAGAAGGAAAGAAATGATAGAAACAAGGGCGAAAAGAATCAGGACATATACTTGATGGAAACCATTGTCGAAGAAAAATGAAGACAAAAAATGTATCTAAGCTGTATAAAGTAATTTTTAGGCTCATTCTGTGTGTCATATGATTAATGTAACCCAACACTGTACAAGATATGTGAGAAAGTCGGTCTTTTTTATCTTTTCCATGTGATATGCGTCATACTATGTCAATGCCAAAGGGGTTGCTCAATTGATTAACATGCTCGTGTTCCATGCTCAAGACTTTGGGTTGTAATCATGGCAATTACGCATTCTCTTGGAGCCATTATTGAGGATACGGACCTATGCATTTCCAATTATTATTTTGTGTACAGGGGCTATCGCACTCGAGCGGGATTAGTCGGCTACTCGAATAATCTTTGACGCCCTATTGTTAACCAAAACAATACGAAAAAATTCTGTCTCTTCATGTGTACGTAATTGACTTGAATTAGTAAGATGTGTTTACACTTATTTTACCTCCTGACATATCCATAAGCATTGCTCAAATAATCATTAGGTATGTTCAAAAGTTTAAATATTGGTCAACCTATGGAGATGATTGGAAACGAGCTATGATCATTATTCATATCGTTGAAAGCACAAACAAAAAGCTCAAAAACTTCTACATTCCCCTAATAGTTTGGGCGTTGTTTATCAGAAAACGAGACAAGTACAGAATTGTCTCTTGAACTTGTCTAAAGTAATCAACAGGATTGCGGGTTCTGGAAGAAGTTCCGCTTCCTAGTTTTTTATATCACCCCAACAACGAAACACTGACGGCATTTTGGCTTCTTCTCACCACGCAAATGACAAACAACATGACAAAGCATGCCAGATATCGGTCTCTATTACCATGCAAATGACAAAGATGACCAGCAAAAGATGCCACGATTAAATTTCGAGACCTGAAGCTCGGAGATAATTACATATCAAACACGACCGACGTTACCTTCTTTTTCCCGAAAAGTGGCTCACGCGGTCAGAGGGAGAGAACATGATGAGAGCGATGTCGATGTCGCAGAGGACGGAGAGCTCGTATGCCTTCTTGATGAGCCCATTCCTGCGCTTCGAGAACGTCACTTGGCGGTTCGTGATGTTCTCTATCCTCCTTATCTCTAGCTTAACACGACCCATCTTTTATTCGTCGCCGATGCAGTCGATCATCCTCCTAAGGAGAGGCAAAATGTTCCATTGGATAGCTTCGAATCCTCCTCCTATTTTCAAGCCCCACAGAAGTGCATCTTTCCCGGTGGATGTAATGCCAGGACAAGGAGGCCTTGAATGGAGGATTTGTTGAGAGAGATGGTTACGAGTTAATGGGAGAAGAGAGATGGAATGGAGAGAATGGGGGATTTATAAGAGGAAGAGAGCCGGGTCATAGGGGTGACAGATTGTGATTCTGTTGATTTGGGTTCCTTTGCATCTTTTGGACAAGGAAATTTTGGTTGTACTAGGCCCCCTTTTTTTCCTCTTTTTGCTTTATATTGTGAACAAAAATAATTTGTCTTTGCTTCGTCTTGTCTTGATAAGTAAAAAAAAAACTTACTTTTGGCTTTCCGCTTACATAAACGAAATATGTTTGAATTTCCCAAGAAATTATGCTAAAGAATACACAATTTATAAATGACTATAAATTTATTGGCTAATTATACCTGCAAGAAAAGACTTCGAATATCGAAAATATTTATATATTTTCAAAGGTTTGAGATTTCACTTTAAAATCTCAATTACTAAGAGGGAAAAGAATATCGAAAGTTTGAGATTATAAAAGTGAATGTCATTCTGGCACACTAAACAGTAAAAACCCTATCCATACAACTATCTTTTACAAAATAATTTTTGCCTAATGTGACGAGAATATGATTTTTTTCACAAAATAGGTCCCATGGTCTTTTGAGATTTTCAAACCATGACTGATAGACTACCAAAGTGGTGGCCCTGGTGACATCAGACTGGACCTGCATGTGGAACATTACAATACTAATCGCTCATTCTCACTCTTTTCCATCATAAAAAGATTGGAAAAAGAAACTACATATCGTAGTACATAATGTAGTTTAATTGAGTTCCTCACTTGCCCAAAATCAAATCTTATTGATTTATAATCTACCTGAGGATTTTAGCTTGGTCAACTGATTTGGAATCTCAATTACAAGCCTTAATAGATTGGCAAAGACTTATGATTCAACGCACCAATCATTCAAATCTAATTTGTCTTCTTTTGGTCATCACTCACGATTGAATCCGATTAGGACTCGGTCACAATTGTGCAGAAGTCGAGAGATTTCTAACTCGAAAACGTCACATATTTAAATTTCACCATGTGCTTGTAAGATGCCTCTTATTTAGGACCACTCATGCAGGCAAAGACCTAGACTTAGAGTGCGTTCGGCAAATACAAGTACCATTTGACAAATTTTGTGAAGAGTTTTATGGAGATGCAATTGCATTTCCAAAAGCCTCTAAAGGCATTTTGCCTAAGGCACGTCCAAAGGTTTTTTGGGTTTTGAGCATTTCTAGAATGTTAATACATTTTTTTTCTACCAACTTTGTCTCGTTAAACTTCCATAATTCTAGAAATGTCCTCACCTCGCACGACGTCGCCGGCGAGGCCAAAACTGGCATCGGCAACTAAGTGGCCGGAAGGTCACACCAGATCTAGCTCGTTGGCCACAGAGCCCTGAGTACAAAGTGTGATATTTCTTAATACCATTTAAACCAAAGTTGCTTCTCAATACACTTTTAAATTATAATTTATTAAACACAACCTACATTTCGAAAAGTTCCTTCAACCTGAAGGCGTTTGCATTGTCCCAAAAACTTTACCCAAAAGCCAAATCAAACGCACCATTAACCGGTTATGAGAACGGTAGTCGTGCCCTTTGTGCCTGAGTTTCGGATTATAAAAAAAAAGTAATATTTCGGAACTACAAAAAATATCCGCGGGCTCACTTAAAGCTAGAAGGAAAAAAAAATCTATTAGCATCCGGACAAGAAACCTGGAAAAAATCTAAAAGATTATATTGCGGCTAGCTTAGGCGACGTTGGTACAATTTAATACATAGTCCCCGAATAATGCGAATGGTTTGTTATGTTTTGTTATGGTTGCACGTGGGACGTCGCACGTGTCCATCTCAGCCCCGGCCTGCAGCGCGATGTTCTCTTTTAAAAATTTGTCGTTTCATCGGCCAAAACCAATAAAGAAAAAACGTATTGAAAATCAAAATTGATGAATATATATATATGTGTGAAATTCATGAAATTACGCTAAAATCGCACCTTTTATCATCGATTTTTTTTAGGGCTAATACCACGAAAAAAATCACAAACTGATAAACTTGTGATAAATAGAGAGGCAAAACCCTAAAATGGTACATTTATCAATTGCTATGTGTCATCTAACTCAGCAATGAAAATTTAAAGGAAATTAACGGAGAATAAATTTGTCACGGATGAACAAATCTGGAATTTTTAATGGTCAAAAAACTAGTTTAATAAACCCAGATTCAGGCCATGCCACAATGCCCATAAATCGGGAAAATTACCAAAAAAGTCCTAAACCTTTTACAATTGTGCCAATTCAGTCCTAAACCTTTTTTTTTGCCAATTCAGTCCTAAACCTTTTACAAATAAGCCAATTCAGTCCATTTGGCAGGCCGGCGCTGACGTGGCCGCTGGTCGGCTGATGTGGCGCCGGCCGGCGACCACGTGGCAATATTTTAATATTTTTTAATATTTTTGAATTTTTTCCTTTTTTTTTTTCTTTTCCTTCTCCCCCTGGCCTGTCCGGCCAGGGGGGAGCCTCGCCGGCGAGGGCCTAGCTCCGGCGAGGCGAGCTGGGCCCTCGCCGCCGCTGGGCGAGCTCGCCCAGCCAAGGCGAGCTCTGCCTCGCCGGAGCTGGGCGAGCTCCGCCTTGCCCAGATTCGGCGAGGCGGAGCTCGCCATGGCTGGGCGAGCTCGCCCAGCTGTAGCGAGGGCCCAGCTCGCCTCGCCGGAGCTGGGCCCTCGCCGGCGAGCGTCCTCCCTGGCCGAACAGGCCAGGGGGAGAAGGAAAAGAAAAAAAAGCAAAAAATTCGAAAATATTAAAATATTGTCACATGGTCGCCGGTCGGTGCCACGTCAGCCGGCCGGCCGCCACGTCAGCGCCGGCCGGCCAAATGGACTGAATTGGCTTATTTGTAAAAGGTTTAGGACTGAATTGGCACAATTGTAAAAGGTTTAGGACTTTTTTGGTAATTTTCCCCCCATAAATCCGCTTGAACATAATGAAATATACCCACAAACGCAGTAAATCTTCCGCATTTAGATCATTCTTATCAGGTTAAGCTTAAGTGTCTTATTTAGTTGAACTATTATCAACTAGCACAATCTATAATCTAACAAATTAATTTATCAACAATGGTATGATTGTAGTGCCAAGTTCGTAACCAATTCCAAATACAAACTTAATGCCCCAAATGAAATGACGATATATTTTACAAATTTGATGATGTGATCTATCATATTTTGAGCTGCGTATTCGAAAGATTATATGAAATATGATTAATTTGGTTCAACAAACCTCGTCTATATAAATACTTACTCGTAGATAAGTCCGAGTAGGCCATTTCCATCGATGACTACATCCCTTTTGAGAAAATTTCACTTGTCGGAACATTAACCTGACTAGCTCTATGCGAGGAATTAGTGTTTATGCTTTTAAATTTTCTTCAACAAGTATGGAGCAAAAAGTGAAAAGTAACTAAAATATCACGTTTGTTTGTTACAAGCACGCTTGTTTTAGAGCAATTTTGAATTATTCAGTCAAACAAACCCCCGGATTTTTTCTTTTAGCTATAAACATCTATGCACATTTCTTAATTGCCTTGAACCAATTGTAAACAACCCAAGCAAAATGACAAGTATAGGAAGCTAATGTTACTGAGGAAACAAGAACAAACAACTGCTAAAGCTCATGAAGTAGCGAAAGTCACTCCAAAGATGACTTCTTCATTAGAAAAAAAAAAAAGAAAGAAGAAAAAGAGAAATGGCTTGAAAACAAAGCCACATTTAAAATCGCAAAATCCACCCCCAAAAAAAGTGAAAAACCACAGATGCAGTTGATGTGGGTTTCAGTTCAAAAGGCAGCTCCAATTGTCACGGTCTCCGGACCATGGATAATTCAAAAAGAAGTGGGACCCTCAAATTTTCTATGTATTTTTGGATTATTTTTATACTCTAAAATATTGTCTAAATTATTCTAGATACCCAGCATAGTATTTAGGATATTCCTAAGGGTGGGCAATACGGTAAATGTATATAAAACGGTAGACCTCCATCGTTAGATCGAAGAAGCAATCTATGGCTGTGATTCAATCCATACTTATATAAATAGGGGCTTCTCCCTTCATTTGTATCATCTCACAAATTAATACAATTTAGATCTTTTCTCCTGCACGGTCATTATTTGGGATAGCAATGGTTGATTTAATCTCATGACACTACACTTTAAATTTTAACTCATCTTTATCAACACTTCAAATTTTAACTCATCTTAAGTTGGAATATGGCTTACCTGGAGCCTTTGGCTTCGAGGCATTTCAACTTTGAGTGACATGTGATGAATCGTGGCACCTTTCTAGAGTCGGAGGCTATGCTCGGTGATCAACTTGTATGGATTCAAGTTTGTCAAAGCTATTCAGGCATAAAAAGCGAAGTTCTTGAAAAATGCAAACTCTACTGTCAATTGACTCCTCTTGAGCACCAACCTTAATTATTTCAAATAACCCACAATTGGTTAGCTCTCACGAGTTTTTATGAAATAATCTCTCAGAAAAGAAAAGTGGATATGAGACTTTCCTTTTCTATTTATTTTTCTTTCTTACGCCCACTCCAATTTGTAGTAATCTTCTTTCCTCGATTTTAAACATCTGCAAAAAAAAAAGTCAACTGTCATGGACTTTCCTTTAATCAATCTCGGGTCATGTTTTGTTCAATGAGCTCAAACTCAAAACATCTTTTAACAGACACATTTAGATAGAGCCAAAGTAATGACCAGCTGGTGGGGCACACAAAATTTTTGTGAAGAGCATAGGAACGTCATATTTCACAACAATTCATTATATTCTACAAAGCTTTCACGTGAAAGATTCTGGCCACTAATTACAAGTAATTGCTGGAGTGAGTTTCTCCACACACGTAAGCACTTTTCTAAATACAATTTAACCCAACAAGGGGTAATAAAAAAATAATATTAATTAATTACTCATTGCCCATTGATCTGAGGACCTTTTGTGTCATATTGTGGAGCTTCATTATCTGCTGTTAGGTGGGAGCTGCTCATTGGCATCTCCACCTGCTCACATTGCATCACTTCTGGCAATTCCGGGACCTCCATGCCATGCTGCTTCAACAACAATTTTTTATTTAATATGCATTTAAAACTTTTTAAATATAATTACACGTGAAAAATCATGGCAAAAGAAATTAATAAAACAAAAAGTTAAACCTGAGCGTAAAAGGACCGAGGAATCATATTTGGATTGTGGGCAGTTGAAGTGTACTCCTGAGGCCAAGCTGAGATATTTCCTTCACTAGGGTTTGATACATGTGACTCTGCCATGCTTCTTGGGTCAATGCAACTTGAGCCCGTCGCTTGTACTAACGTTTGATATAATGAAGATGAGAGATCCCTGCAATTGTAGCTCTTCGTATATTAATGACTTGCATAATAGATGCAAAAACAACATTTGATTATGCCGGGAAGTTACGGGTTCGTCATTAGTCGACAAATAATTATTGAAGCCGTGCATTTCGGAAATTAAACTCCAAGCGAACTCAAAATTACAAGGGTAAACTAAAATTATTCTACACAAGCTAAGCCATTCAATAAAATGCTCACAACTTGCCTGACTTGCATGAGAGAAGCGGATGAGTCGAAGAACTGCGCATTGCTTGGATCGTTTTCCGACAACCACCCGACATCATTGTCGAAGGAGCTCGACATCCCTTGCTGCAACTCATTATAAAGGAAATAAATAACATGAAAAACGACTATTTACACGTTTTGATAAGGTCTAAATTTTGCTAAATTACCTGCATACCGGATGGATCGTAAGGAGATAGATGGTTTTCCATCAACTGCTCCTGCCAAAAAGAATATTAGCAATTTTAGCTCAGTGGTCTAATTTCCTACCATAATAATCTGTCTAATAATCCAACGAATTTAATTGTAAATCTACAATGTACAATTTGTAATAGTTATGACTTGGGGATGAACAGTGAACATGTAACTATATACAAGCATAATAACTTAAATTTTTCTACATAAATTGTTGTGTTGGTTCATTCTTGCTAATATCATAAATAAATAAATAAAGCCATATGCATTTCAAGAATATCATGCTAAATTACAAATATTCACCTTTCTCTGCACCACGCGTTGAAGGGTGTCCACAAGAGTATTCTCAATTGACTCCAGATCCTTCAAAGATGTATTTTTTGGAAGAAGAGTTGGCTCATATATTCTGCATTTTTCAGAAGCCAAAAAGATATCATTCCGGTTTCCGAGAATTAGCAATAATAAATAAAAGTAATTTCTGACTATTAGTATAAACTTTTATTAATTTCTTTTCTAGGAATTGAGAGCAGCAAAACATGCATGATTTTTCACTCTATTCAGAATTTCTAATAAATAACAACGCGTATGCCAAAGTGTCCTATTATCAAATTCATACAGGAGCTAGTGCCCCAGTAGTCGGGCGTAGTGATTAGCAAATCGATAATTACATAAGTAACCACACCATTAAAGCAAATCTTGGTGCACATATATAGATTTCTATTAGGAGTACCGTATTTGCTCGTCTGCCTCCAGAAGTTGCTGCCTCAATATGCCAATTTGCTGGTGGAGCTCCTACAATACTCAGCTCAATTTAGACACCTGAAAAAACTGTTCATTTGCTACCGCAAGAGCTTAATTTATCGCGGAGAAGTTCGTATTTACCTCGGCATCGGAGTCGACTGCCCCCGGACTTTTGTCGAATCAATCAAAGATACATAGAAGTGCAGAGCAAATAAATTCATTTCGGGGTTAGTTTGATCCGATTTTACGAATATAATAAAATGAAATAGGGAGGGAGGGTCCAACACACTTTGCAATTTGGAGAGCGAGGTCATTCTCATTCCTGAGTTGCTGGAGGGTCCTAAGCAAGTACTGCGAGAGCAAATTAATTATGAGAGAAAATTGATAACATAGAGAGAAAATTTCTGAAAAGCAATATGAGAAGGGTGTCGATTTGCACCTCTTTATTTTGGATAGCGCTGCAAAACAAAAATTAGAGATGATTATGAGGAATCAAGTTCAGAACCAAGAACTAAGAAATTAATTAGGATAAAAAAAATTGATAAATTTGAGGGCCTACGGAAATTTGGGGTGGTCAGCGTGCGACGATCCTGGACATCTAGGACTGACAAAAGGCCAAAACAAAAAAAAACAAA
The DNA here is from genome assembly GCA_031216235.1 of Syzygium jambos. Classification (NCBI taxonomy): domain Eukaryota; kingdom Viridiplantae; phylum Streptophyta; class Magnoliopsida; order Myrtales; family Myrtaceae; genus Syzygium; species Syzygium jambos. The sequence goes on along the minus strand of CM062225.1, from coordinate 6,922,631 downwards.
ATTATAAACAATTAATCTTGAAAGAAAAACCATAAAAAAGGAAGTGGTCGACATTTTTGTAAAGTTTTAATTGCATACGTGTCTCGTTCTTGGCCGGAGAGGTTAATGAAACGGGTGAACACATCCTCGATCCTGATTAAGAGATTTGTCTAGTCAAATTAAACAATTAGAAGTAGCGGAACTTCAACTGAAGCTCAAAATAAAACTGAGCATGAAATTACGAAATTAGAGGCAACAAAAAGTAGAAATTCGCGCAGAATATGGGAAATTATTTTTCCTGATTGACATTGAAGTAATAATGATAATATATATTCGAACAATGGACACCACAAAAATAATATGAGTTAAATATTTTTCATCTTACAACAATTTAAATTCACTTTTCAAAACTAAGTTGAGTTTCGTTTCCTCTTCATACATGCATGTGTGCCTTCTTGTTTTTCTCTAGTATATGAAGAGATATCTCATTACTGCTAACGCTAATCCATCCCAGAATAACACTACTATTTGACACATGACAGAACTGTAGAGATCTCTATGCTTCTATCCTACCCATGTCGCCTCGCTCGGCTGCTACCGTCGCTCGTCGCCACCTCCGCCTCCTCACTATTTGCTGATCTCTTCCTCATGAATCAAAGGTCACCGGGCCTTGGGCAACCTCCGATTAACGGACCGTGCAAAATGAGGTCTCAACCTCAAATTAGCATACGTGAACTCAGTAGAGAGAGAGAGAGAGAGTAGCGATGGCAGATGAGACGTGCAATAGGGTCGCATGGCTCGAACAGAGGTCGGCGGCGATGGTGGAGGAAGTCTCTGAGTGCAATATGCAGTGCAGAGGCTCATGGAAGAGAAGGGCAGTATTGATAGAAGAAGAAACGGAACCAAGGGAGAGAAGGAAAGAAATGATAGAAACAAGGGCGAAAAGAATCAGGACATATACTTGATGGAAACCATTGTCGAAGAAAAATGAAGACAAAAAATGTATCTAAGCTGTATAAAGTAATTTTTAGGCTCATTCTGTGTGTCATATGATTAATGTAACCCAACACTGTACAAGATATGTGAGAAAGTCGGTCTTTTTTATCTTTTCCATGTGATATGCGTCATACTATGTCAATGCCAAAGGGGTTGCTCAATTGATTAACATGCTCGTGTTCCATGCTCAAGACTTTGGGTTGTAATCATGGCAATTACGCATTCTCTTGGAGCCATTATTGAGGATACGGACCTATGCATTTCCAATTATTATTTTGTGTACAGGGGCTATCGCACTCGAGCGGGATTAGTCGGCTACTCGAATAATCTTTGACGCCCTATTGTTAACCAAAACAATACGAAAAAATTCTGTCTCTTCATGTGTACGTAATTGACTTGAATTAGTAAGATGTGTTTACACTTATTTTACCTCCTGACATATCCATAAGCATTGCTCAAATAATCATTAGGTATGTTCAAAAGTTTAAATATTGGTCAACCTATGGAGATGATTGGAAACGAGCTATGATCATTATTCATATCGTTGAAAGCACAAACAAAAAGCTCAAAAACTTCTACATTCCCCTAATAGTTTGGGCGTTGTTTATCAGAAAACGAGACAAGTACAGAATTGTCTCTTGAACTTGTCTAAAGTAATCAACAGGATTGCGGGTTCTGGAAGAAGTTCCGCTTCCTAGTTTTTTATATCACCCCAACAACGAAACACTGACGGCATTTTGGCTTCTTCTCACCACGCAAATGACAAACAACATGACAAAGCATGCCAGATATCGGTCTCTATTACCATGCAAATGACAAAGATGACCAGCAAAAGATGCCACGATTAAATTTCGAGACCTGAAGCTCGGAGATAATTACATATCAAACACGACCGACGTTACCTTCTTTTTCCCGAAAAGTGGCTCACGCGGTCAGAGGGAGAGAACATGATGAGAGCGATGTCGATGTCGCAGAGGACGGAGAGCTCGTATGCCTTCTTGATGAGCCCATTCCTGCGCTTCGAGAACGTCACTTGGCGGTTCGTGATGTTCTCTATCCTCCTTATCTCTAGCTTAACACGACCCATCTTTTATTCGTCGCCGATGCAGTCGATCATCCTCCTAAGGAGAGGCAAAATGTTCCATTGGATAGCTTCGAATCCTCCTCCTATTTTCAAGCCCCACAGAAGTGCATCTTTCCCGGTGGATGTAATGCCAGGACAAGGAGGCCTTGAATGGAGGATTTGTTGAGAGAGATGGTTACGAGTTAATGGGAGAAGAGAGATGGAATGGAGAGAATGGGGGATTTATAAGAGGAAGAGAGCCGGGTCATAGGGGTGACAGATTGTGATTCTGTTGATTTGGGTTCCTTTGCATCTTTTGGACAAGGAAATTTTGGTTGTACTAGGCCCCCTTTTTTTCCTCTTTTTGCTTTATATTGTGAACAAAAATAATTTGTCTTTGCTTCGTCTTGTCTTGATAAGTAAAAAAAAAAAACTTACTTTTGGCTTTCCGCTTACATAAACGAAATATGTTTGAATTTCCCAAGAAATTATGCTAAAGAATACACAATTTATAAATGACTATAAATTTTTTGGCTAATTATACCTGCAAGAAAAGACTTCGAATATCGAAAATATTTATATATTTTCAAAGGTTTGAGATTTCACTTTAAAATCTCAATTACTAAGAGGGAAAAGAATATCGAAAGTTTGAGATTATAAAAGTGAATGTCATTCTGGCACACTAAACAGTAAAAACCCTATCCATACAACTATCTTTTACAAAATAATTTTTGCCTAATGTGACGAGAATATGATTTTTTTCACAAAATAGGTCCCATGGTCTTTTGAGATTTTCAAACCATGACTGATAGACTACCAAAGTGGTGGCCCTGGTGACATCAGACTGGACCTGCATGTGGAACATTACAATACTAATCGCTCATTCTCACTCTTTTCCATCATAAAAAGATTGGAAAAAGAAACTACATATCGTAGTACATAATGTAGTTTAATTGAGTTCCTCACTTGCCCAAAATCAAATCTTATTGATTTATAATCTACCTGAGGATTTTAGCTTGGTCAACTGATTTGGAATCTCAATTACAAGCCTTAATAGATTGGCAAAGACTTATGATTCAACGCACCAATCATTCAAATCTAATTTGTCTTCTTTTGGTCATCACTCACGATTGAATCCGATTAGGACTCGGTCACAATTGTGCAGAAGTCGAGAGATTTCTAACTCGAAAACGTCACATATTTAAATTTCACCATGTGCTTGTAAGATGCCTCTTATTTAGGACCACTCATGCAGGCAAAGACCTAGACTTAGAGTGCGTTCGGCAAATACAAGTACCATTTGACAAATTTTGTGAAGAGTTTTATGGAGATGCAATTGCATTTCCAAAAGCCTCTAAAGGCATTTTGCCTAAGGCACGTCCAAAGGTTTTTTGGGTTTTGAGCATTTCTAGAATGTTAATACATTTTTTTTCTACCAACTTTGTCTCGTTAAACTTCCATAATTCTAGAAATGTCCTCACCTCGCACGACGTCGCCGGCGAGGCCAAAACTGGCATCGGCAACTAAGTGGCCGGAAGGTCACACCAGATCTAGCTCGTTGGCCACAGAGCCCTGAGTACAAAGTGTGATATTTCTTAATACCATTTAAACCAAAGTTGCTTCTCAATACACTTTTAAATTATAATTTATTAAACACAACCTACATTTCGAAAAGTTCCTTCAACCTGAAGGCGTTTGCATTGTCCCAAAAACTTTACCCAAAAGCCAAATCAAACGCACCATTAACCGGTTATGAGAACGGTAGTCGTGCCCTTTGTGCCTGAGTTTCGGATTATAAAAAAAAAGTAATATTTCGGAACTACAAAAAATATCCGCGGGCTCACTTAAAGCTAGAAGGAAAAAAAAATCTATTAGCATCCGGACAAGAAACCTGGAAAAAATCTAAAAGATTATATTGCGGCTAGCTTAGGCGACGTTGGTACAATTTAATACATAGTCCCCGAATAATGCGAATGGTTTGTTATGTTTTGTTATGGTTGCACGTGGGACGTCGCACGTGTCCATCTCAGCCCCGGCCTGCAGCGCGATGTTCTCTTTTAAAAATTTGTCGTTTCATCGGCCAAAACCAATAAAGAAAAAACGTATTGAAAATCAAAATTGATGAATATATATATATGTGTGAAATTCATGAAATTACGCTAAAATCGCACCTTTTATCATCGATTTTTTTTAGGGCTAATACCACGAAAAAAATCACAAACTGATAAACTTGTGATAAATAGAGAGGCAAAACCCTAAAATGGTACATTTATCAATTGCTATGTGTCATCTAACTCAGCAATGAAAATTTAAAGGAAATTAACGGAGAATAAATTTGTCACGGATGAACAAATCTGGAATTTTTAATGGTCAAAAAACTAGTTTAATAAACCCAGATTCAGGCCATGCCACAATGCCCATAAATCGGGAAAATTACCAAAAAAGTCCTAAACCTTTTACAATTGTGCCAATTCAGTCCTAAACCTTTTTTTTTGCCAATTCAGTCCTAAACCTTTTACAAATAAGCCAATTCAGTCCATTTGGCAGGCCGGCGCTGACGTGGCCGCTGGTCGGCTGATGTGGCGCCGGCCGGCGACCACGTGGCAATATTTTAATATTTTTTAATATTTTTGAATTTTTTCCTTTTTTTTTTTCTTTTCCTTCTCCCCCTGGCCTGTCCGGCCAGGGGGGAGCCTCGCCGGCGAGGGCCTAGCTCCGGCGAGGCGAGCTGGGCCCTCGCCGCCGCTGGGCGAGCTCGCCCAGCCAAGGCGAGCTCTGCCTCGCCGGAGCTGGGCGAGCTCCGCCTTGCCCAGATTCGGCGAGGCGGAGCTCGCCATGGCTGGGCGAGCTCGCCCAGCTGTAGCGAGGGCCCAGCTCGCCTCGCCGGAGCTGGGCCCTCGCCGGCGAGCGTCCTCCCTGGCCGAACAGGCCAGGGGGAGAAGGAAAAGAAAAAAAAGCAAAAAATTCGAAAATATTAAAATATTGTCACATGGTCGCCGGTCGGTGCCACGTCAGCCGGCCGGCCGCCACGTCAGCGCCGGCCGGCCAAATGGACTGAATTGGCTTATTTGTAAAAGGTTTAGGACTGAATTGGCACAATTGTAAAAGGTTTAGGACTTTTTTGGTAATTTTCCCCCCATAAATCCGCTTGAACATAATGAAATATACCCACAAACGCAGTAAATCTTCCGCATTTAGATCATTCTTATCAGGTTAAGCTTAAGTGTCTTATTTAGTTGAACTATTATCAACTAGCACAATCTATAATCTAACAAATTAATTTATCAACAATGGTATGATTGTAGTGCCAAGTTCGTAACCAATTCCAAATACAAACTTAATGCCCCAAATGAAATGACGATATATTTTACAAATTTGATGATGTGATCTATCATATTTTGAGCTGCGTATTCGAAAGATTATATGAAATATGATTAATTTGGTTCAACAAACCTCGTCTATATAAATACTTACTCGTAGATAAGTCCGAGTAGGCCATTTCCATCGATGACTACATCCCTTTTGAGAAAATTTCACTTGTCGGAACATTAACCTGACTAGCTCTATGCGAGGAATTAGTGTTTATGCTTTTAAATTTTCTTCAACAAGTATGGAGCAAAAAGTGAAAAGTAACTAAAATATCACGTTTGTTTGTTACAAGCACGCTTGTTTTAGAGCAATTTTGAATTATTCAGTCAAACAAACCCCCGGATTTTTTCTTTTAGCTATAAACATCTATGCACATTTCTTAATTGCCTTGAACCAATTGTAAACAACCCAAGCAAAATGACAAGTATAGGAAGCTAATGTTACTGAGGAAACAAGAACAAACAACTGCTAAAGCTCATGAAGTAGCGAAAGTCACTCCAAAGATGACTTCTTCATTAGAAAAAAAAAAAAGAAAGAAGAAAAAGAGAAATGGCTTGAAAACAAAGCCACATTTAAAATCGCAAAATCCACCCCCAAAAAAAGTGAAAAACCACAGATGCAGTTGATGTGGGTTTCAGTTCAAAAGGCAGCTCCAATTGTCACGGTCTCCGGACCATGGATAATTCAAAAAGAAGTGGGACCCTCAAATTTTCTATGTATTTTTGGATTATTTTTATACTCTAAAATATTGTCTAAATTATTCTAGATACCCAGCATAGTATTTAGGATATTCCTAAGGGTGGGCAATACGGTAAATGTATATAAAACGGTAGACCTCCATCGTTAGATCGAAGAAGCAATCTATGGCTGTGATTCAATCCATACTTATATAAATAGGGGCTTCTCCCTTCATTTGTATCATCTCACAAATTAATACAATTTAGATCTTTTCTCCTGCACGGTCATTATTTGGGATAGCAATGGTTGATTTAATCTCATGACACTACACTTTAAATTTTAACTCATCTTTATCAACACTTCAAATTTTAACTCATCTTAAGTTGGAATATGGCTTACCTGGAGCCTTTGGCTTCGAGGCATTTCAACTTTGAGTGACATGTGATGAATCGTGGCACCTTTCTAGAGTCGGAGGCTATGCTCGGTGATCAACTTGTATGGATTCAAGTTTGTCAAAGCTATTCAGGCATAAAAAGCGAAGTTCTTGAAAAATGCAAACTCTACTGTCAATTGACTCCTCTTGAGCACCAACCTTAATTATTTCAAATAACCCACAATTGGTTAGCTCTCACGAGTTTTTATGAAATAATCTCTCAGAAAAGAAAAGTGGATATGAGACTTTCCTTTTCTATTTATTTTTCTTTCTTACGCCCACTCCAATTTGTAGTAATCTTCTTTCCTCGATTTTAAACATCTGCAAAAAAAAAAGTCAACTGTCATGGACTTTCCTTTAATCAATCTCGGGTCATGTTTTGTTCAATGAGCTCAAACTCAAAACATCTTTTAACAGACACATTTAGATAGAGCCAAAGTAATGACCAGCTGGTGGGGCACACAAAATTTTTGTGAAGAGCATAGGAACGTCATATTTCACAACAATTCATTATATTCTACAAAGCTTTCACGTGAAAGATTCTGGCCACTAATTACAAGTAATTGCTGGAGTGAGTTTCTCCACACACGTAAGCACTTTTCTAAATACAATTTAACCCAACAAGGGGTAATAAAAAAATAATATTAATTAATTACTCATTGCCCATTGATCTGAGGACCTTTTGTGTCATATTGTGGAGCTTCATTATCTGCTGTTAGGTGGGAGCTGCTCATTGGCATCTCCACCTGCTCACATTGCATCACTTCTGGCAATTCCGGGACCTCCATGCCATGCTGCTTCAACAACAATTTTTTATTTAATATGCATTTAAAACTTTTTAAATATAATTACACGTGAAAAATCATGGCAAAAGAAATTAATAAAACAAAAAGTTAAACCTGAGCGTAAAAGGACCGAGGAATCATATTTGGATTGTGGGCAGTTGAAGTGTACTCCTGAGGCCAAGCTGAGATATTTCCTTCACTAGGGTTTGATACATGTGACTCTGCCATGCTTCTTGGGTCAATGCAACTTGAGCCCGTCGCTTGTACTAACGTTTGATATAATGAAGATGAGAGATCCCTGCAATTGTAGCTCTTCGTATATTAATGACTTGCATAATAGATGCAAAAACAACATTTGATTATGCCGGGAAGTTACGGGTTCGTCATTAGTCGACAAATAATTATTGAAGCCGTGCATTTCGGAAATTAAACTCCAAGCGAACTCAAAATTACAAGGGTAAACTAAAATTATTCTACACAAGCTAAGCCATTCAATAAAATGCTCACAACTTGCCTGACTTGCATGAGAGAAGCGGATGAGTCGAAGAACTGCGCATTGCTTGGATCGTTTTCCGACAACCACCCGACATCATTGTCGAAGGAGCTCGACATCCCTTGCTGCAACTCATTATAAAGGAAATAAATAACATGAAAAACGACTATTTACACGTTTTGATAAGGTCTAAATTTTGCTAAATTACCTGCATACCGGATGGATCGTAAGGAGATAGATGGTTTTCCATCAACTGCTCCTGCCAAAAAGAATATTAGCAATTTTAGCTCAGTGGTCTAATTTCCTACCATAATAATCTGTCTAATAATCCAACGAATTTAATTGTAAATCTACAATGTACAATTTGTAATAGTTATGACTTGGGGATGAACAGTGAACATGTAACTATATACAAGCATAATAACTTAAATTTTTCTACATAAATTGTTGTGTTGGTTCATTCTTGCTAATATCATAAATAAATAAATAAAGCCATATGCATTTCAAGAATATCATGCTAAATTACAAATATTCACCTTTCTCTGCACCACGCGTTGAAGGGTGTCCACAAGAGTATTCTCAATTGACTCCAGATCCTTCAAAGATGTATTTTTTGGAAGAAGAGTTGGCTCATATATTCTGCATTTTTCAGAAGCCAAAAAGATATCATTCCGGTTTCCGAGAATTAGCAATAATAAATAAAAGTAATTTCTGACTATTAGTATAAACTTTTATTAATTTCTTTTCTAGGAATTGAGAGCAGCAAAACATGCATGATTTTTCACTCTATTCAGAATTTCTAATAAATAACAACGCGTATGCCAAAGTGTCCTATTATCAAATTCATACAGGAGCTAGTGCCCCAGTAGTCGGGCGTAGTGATTAGCAAATCGATAATTACATAAGTAACCACACCATTAAAGCAAATCTTGGTGCACATATATAGATTTCTATTAGGAGTACCGTATTTGCTCGTCTGCCTCCAGAAGTTGCTGCCTCAATATGCCAATTTGCTGGTGGAGCTCCTACAATACTCAGCTCAATTTAGACACCTGAAAAAACTGTTCATTTGCTACCGCAAGAGCTTAATTTATCGCGGAGAAGTTCGTATTTACCTCGGCATCGGAGTCGACTGCCCCCGGACTTTTGTCGAATCAATCAAAGATACATAGAAGTGCAGAGCAAATAAATTCATTTCGGGGTTAGTTTGATCCGATTTTACGAATATAATAAAATGAAATAGGGAGGGAGGGTCCAACACACTTTGCAATTTGGAGAGCGAGGTCATTCTCATTCCTGAGTTGCTGGAGGGTCCTAAGCAAGTACTGCGAGAGCAAATTAATTATGAGAGAAAATTGATAACATAGAGAGAAAATTTCTGAAAAGCAATATGAGAAGGGTGTCGATTTGCACCTCTTTATTTTGGATAGCGCTGCAAAACAAAAATTAGAGATGATTATGAGGAATCAAGTTCAGAACCAAGAACTAAGAAATTAATTAGGATAAAAAAAATTGATAAATTTGAGGGCCTACGGAAATTTGGGGTGGTCAGCGTGCGACGATCCTGGACATCTAGGACTGACAAAAGGCCAAAACAAAAAAAAACAAAATTATAAACAATTAATCTTGAAAGAAAAACCATAAAAAAGGAAGTGGTCGACATTTTTGTAAAGTTTTAATTGCATACGTGTCTCGTTCTTGGCCGGAGAGGTTAATGAAACGGGTGAACACATCCTCGATCCTGATTAAGAGATTTGTCTAGTCAAATTAAACAATTAGAAGTAGCGGAACTTCAACTGAAGCTCAAAATAAAACTGAGCATGAAATTACGAAATTAGAGGCAACAAAAAGTAGAAATTCGCGCAGAATATGGGAAATTATTTTTCCTGATTGACATTGAAGTAATAATGATAATATATATTCGAACAATGGACACCACAAAAATAATATGAGTTAAATATTTTTCATCTTACAACAATTTAAATTCACTTTTCAAAACTAAGTTGAGTTTCGTTTCCTCTTCATACATGCATGTGTGCCTTCTTGTTTTTCTCTAGTATATGAAGAGATATCTCATTACTGCTAACGCTAATCCATCCCAGAATAACACTACTATTTGACACATGACAGAACTGTAGAGATCTCTATGCTTCTATCCTACCCATGTCGCCTCGCTCGGCTGCTACCGTCGCTCGTCGCCACCTCCGCCTCCTCACTATTTGCTGATCTCTTCCTCATGAATCAAAGGTCACCGGGCCTTGGGCAACCTCCGATTAACGGACCGTGCAAAATGAGGTCTCAACCTCAAATTAGCATACGTGAACTCAGTAGAGAGAGAGAGAGAGAGTA
>CM062225.1:6159328-6182932 GCA_031216235.1 Syzygium jambos | reverse complement strand
AGTTTTAAAACTTGATTGCACTTTCGCGATAAGTTTTAGGACTCAATTGCATTTTCGTGATAAATTTTAGGATTTATAACGCGCTTATCCCAATAATGATAGCAGCGTGACCGATGTAAGATCGCATGGTAGCCGAAAACGGGAAATCTATTCCAAATACGACCTTACCATGCCTATGCAAGGAAAAAAAGATTGGTGAATCTTGTCGAGAAGAAAATATCTTGCATCGAAAGCTCTACTTCATTGATTGCCTCGCTTTACAGTAAAATCAATAATTATGAAACTATGAATTTATTTGAAGGCAGCATGCGATACACATAAACTCAAACGGAATGGAATAACATTGAGAAAACCATCAGCAAGTATCTGTGCAATGCACAATTCAACAATTGTATCATGAGATTGGTACGAATAATTGGATTTGTGAAGAACCCTAAATTGAATAGTACCGGCTTACTCACAAAACGATAAATTTATGCCGACTTTTAAGATTTGGACTCATTCTTAGTGGGGTGCTTAAAACTCGCGACATGGCCAATCATTGTGACCTAGCAACATCTTGTGACTAGGTGTACACGATTCACTTGTATCTTGGACATGAACGAAACATGCGATGCGACTTTCGCTTCTCGAGACATGGTCGTCCAACGTCTTTGACCGTTACCCCCATGGCCCGCCCAAGCGAGCTGCTGTCTTTCTAGTTTTGACATCTCCGTCTGGCTTTTGATCAATACAGTGCAATGCAGGGGAACTGCTGTCCAACTGCCACCTGCATCATCTTGCGTATTCATGAATCGTGGTTTGGAGTCTGTACATCATCTCTCTTCTTGTCATAACTCCATGAAAGTTTGCTCGAAACTCGCCTCGACTTAACCTACATCCCACGTAAGACAAATGCTAACATCACGTTCGGTACCAGAGTACTTTGACACATGCCGAGCACCTATAGTTAATCAATTATGGCGCTGGTTACTGTTGGGCGGATGTAGACCTCCCAGCTTTATTCTAAGAGAGGAAAATGCGAAGGGCCTCACATCAGGCAACAGTACTACCGGTTTGCAGAGCATAACATGGCCGAGGCAGGGGAATTCTTTCTTTGTTGCTGCAATCGTCCAGCACCATAATCAAAGAGGAGCAATAGGTTCGAATCATGAGAGCACAGTCGTGGGTCATGAGTTTTCCAAAAGGACAAACATCTCTGGGGCTCCTAACATCACATTCGTGGCACTATCTCTCTCTCTCTCTCTCTCTCTCTCCCTACACAATCATGCTTCAAGGAAAAGGGGCAGTAAAATTGCATAGGCTGGGTCAATCAAGAACCCATTTGGGCACGACACATGAGAAACCCTTTACTTTAACGAGCAAAACAGCCCCACTTGCAAGATTGAAAAGCACTGCCCTTTCTGACGGGGCAATGAGTGCTTTCTCCTAGCTAATTCATTTGTCCTTTTCCTTTTGCCCTTTTACATTTCCTTTTCACCCACAAGGTGTTGTGCTCAACGATTCAAACTTAAAGAAAAGATTTTCAATTCCGGAGGCAAAATTAATGCCTAATCAATGGTGGGTCCTTCCCTAACTCCCCCCCGCCCTCTTGTCGCTCCTCTCAAAATTTCAATTCGTGTGGGAGGAGGGGGCGGCTCGATCTTTCGGCCTCTTTAATTGCGCTTTGAAAAACCACAGAATCCATCCAATTTAGACTTTTGAGGGGGGGGAGGTGGCAGGCCCCCTCCAAGCGAAACGGTCATTGATTTCTTCTTCCTCTTTCTCATTTCTCAAGGGGGACATTTGGCTAAAGGGCTTGGATTCCCACGATCGAGAAAAGATGGAGCTGTTTTTCCTTGTTTGGTTTGCTTTTTCTTTTATTGTTTATTTACCCTTTTCTTGACTTTTTGGTGATCGAAAGGGATTGATGGGACTCGCGTTCTTTCCTCCTTTTAACCCTTTCTCACAACCTTTTTCTTTTCGGGAAAAAAAAAATCAGAAACATTGAAAGATCATGTGAGGGAGGAGACACGCCGTTGCCTTAACGTGGTATCGCTTTTGTTAACGTGAGTTACATTTGCCGCGATTGGCGCATCGAGGGACTACGCATGAGACGAGATGTTTACTGAATTTTCATTAATTTATTATAAGGACTAATCAGCAAAAATAAAATAATAATACAAAGAAAACATTATCGAGTGGCCCGTTATGAATGAAGCTTACTTCGTGGGGCCATAACAAGATCAATATGACCCGATAATAATTGGTAAAGACCTAGGGTGCGGTTAAGTGCAGCTGTTCCTCCTTTCTCGGGTGGATTGATAAAGAAGGGTTAGCAAATATTGACTCTTATTGAAATCAATTCAAGAAAACATAGATAGGGGATAAAATTTGCACAGGACACCATTATTGAGAGGACCGTTATGTTCGAAGCTTACTATTAGCATTTTTAAGGTGTCGTGGGGCCATAACAAGATTAATACGACCCGGTAATAATTGGTAAAGATCAAGGGGGTGCGGTTAAGTGCAGCTGTTCCTCCTTTCTTGGGTGGGTTTATAAAGAAGGGTTAGCAAATCTTGACTGTTGTTGAAATCGATTCAAGAAAACATAGGTAGAGGATAAAAGTTGCACAGGACAAGTTGCCATAAGCATGAAAAACCCTTTTCTCCTTAAACAAAGTAATCCAATGGCATCTTTGACGTTTCATGCATCTAACCCACAAAACCCCACATTCTTCCAACTACAGGGACATTAAAAAATATACGGTAACAGATAAATTACAGAACATTCTGGTTCCTTTGCCAGCAAAAAAAAATCATTTTAGCAGACATTAGATTAGTCTGCAGATATTGTTCTCTAGAAGAGAGAGCATCACTATGGTCCTGCGCTAAGGATAAAAGAAAGGCTCGTGAGTGGCCTCATCTTGGACTCTGCCAACACGGCTTGACTAGTGAGGGTTTTGGCATTAAGAGCCTACTAGAAGATCAAATAATGCCCGTGATTTCGCACACTTTTTAAAGCGATTTGCTTGACTTTCTGCATGCAATCCACTGTGGAAAAGTATCTGTTTTTTTCTTTGTTTTAGGTTGTCGCTATAACAGTGATGTGTCAAGTGGATGCTTTTGCTCAAATTGAAAAAGTTAAGTGTCGATTTTCTTCTTGAAATCCAAGAGAAGCTTCTCTTTTTGGGTTGGCGCTGCTGCGCCTTTCCTTCTAGAATTTGGGGCGAGCCCATTTCAAGTGTGAACAAGCATTGTCATGGACATTGGCCCAAATGAAGCACAAACGTGTACTTTGCCCATTTTGAGTCCCCTTCTTGGTTCATGAGGAGGCACTGTCTATGTGCACTTTTGCTGAGCCGTGTAATTTAATCTTTTGGGCAGCAAAGGCGTGAACTACATGAACACAATCTCTCTCGCTGGAACCGATCTCTGATTCCAACGCGACGTAGATACATCCCTAAGTAAAGTTCAACCAATAATATATGTTTTCACTTAGGATTAATCAATTGCCGACTCTGGATTGATCATGGCTATCGGATAAGATGCCCTTTACAGAGTCTCCCAACGTCTGATAGATCGAAACGAGATATGGGACATAACCTCCATCTTAGCCCAAGCGAATGTTTGTTTGTCATTTGACTACTACTTCAAGAAGACAACATGACCATTATGCTACATGTGATGACCCGATCCAAAGAGGGCGAGAGTGTTTGCGAGGCCCAGAACGCCCCGACCAGGAGCGGCTCTTAATAGGTTTCTAGGATGGCAAACAGAGCAAGAATGAATCGAATTGTGTACCATCAAGGGGAGAGTATCCATGAAATATACATATGTGATGTTGGAATTAACTCACAAGGTGCATCTTTTGACGTTACAAGAAGGGTTAGCAGCAGAACTTCAATGTTAAGCATACTCAGATGAGAGCAATATCAAGATGGGTGACCTGTTGGTAAAGTGCTTACCTATACACTAAAGGACAAAATCGTGAGACTCGGTATGTGATGAGACAAAATCGTGAGACTCGGTACGTAATGAGCCAAAGCAAACAATACCTTAAGCGAGTTAATCTAGGGGTCCCACAATATAGTATTAGAGTAGGACATCTCCAATAGGTGTGTGGTCAGGCGACGAACCACGCGAAAGCTGATAGGTCTATAATGACATGGTCTGACGAGGACGGAAAGTGTTTGTCAAGGTCGAAGGGCATAGATTAGGAGTAGCTCCTAGTATGCTTCCAGGATGGCCAAGGGGGTAAGAATTGCTCATTGAATAAAGGAAGAACATTCCTAGTATATATATGTGAAACTGGAACTAACTCACAAGAGATGCCTTACGTGAGAGCACTACCATAATGGGTGATCTATTGGGAAAGTGTCCGCCTATATGCAAAAGGACAAAATCGTGAGAATTGGTATAGGATGGGCCAAAGCAAACAATACATCGAGTGAATTAATCCAAAAATATCAATGACACGTGCACCTTAGTATCTAACAAAAGACTAGCTCGTTATAAACTAACATGTAACCTCACAACGTCCTCTAAAATCTACACAAAAAAAATATCATAATCTAAGTTCTGATAATAACAAATGCCACACCCCAACCACTATACGTATATGGTAGATGATATGATCATTCTCCTACCCAAAAAATACCCCTTGATAGAGGCTGCCAAGATTCCCCTTGGCAAAGTCTCCACGTGTATCACCCAATGGCTCAACCCAAAAGAATGCCCGAAAAACAAAATGCATGCGGACAACCTTTTGATGAGTTCGGAACATAGCCACAATGAGCATCGTGCCACTAACTCCATCCTGTGATAACTCACAAATCAAATCTGAAATCTATCTCATAAATCAGAATACATTTCACAAAAGAAAACATATATCCTTTGGCAATTCAATTCATCAACCATAATTCATTTCATCAACTAAGTTCATAAACCGGTACTTTTAACCTTTTGCGATTCTTTTCACAAAACATTTCTAATCCATTCACAAAGAATCAACTCAAACAATTTCAAGGGATATTTCGTCATTTCAAATAACCAAAAGGGTAGTAAATACTCGATCTATTTTTTATGCAACGAAATATGCCATCAACATCATTTTTTTTTTAGTCTTTGTTAGCATAATATTTTTTGGGCCACCGTGAAAATAACAACATGTTGTGAGGTAAAGATTCTTGAAGAAGTGGACCACAACAATGTATAATTATTTGTTATTTATTTTCTCGCGATCCATAACTGACTGTTATTTTCACAATAAATTAAAGACTATCACTCAATCATTCCTCTTTCTTTTTAACCATATCATCCCGTGCACGTACAACTAATCACTTTTGAAATACGTGTTTACAAATTCAAATAAGAGATAAGCACCACTCACTTAGCATTGCAGAGCCAAACAACGAAATCTACTCAAGCCAACAATTCGAAATCGAGCACTACGAAACGAAATTAATATGACCTGTGGAGACCTCCAAAATGTGCGTGCGACCAATCCCTTTCCTCTCCCTTTTTTTTTTTTCTCTTTTTGGTTGCCGGCCCTTCTTGCGCTCTCTCTCTAATTCATTCTCCCATCCTCCATCTTCTCGTTTCCGTCACGTTGACTTTTTTTTTTTTTTGGCTGGGATTCCCTCACGTTGACTTGCGATACATGTATACTTCCAATCAACAAACTTTAGGAATGCGTAGTCACTGTAGAAATCCTTATTTCTGCTCGAAGTTTCACTTGACATTGGCCCGTCAAGCCTCATTGCCCTCATGTTGGGCTTATACGGGCCTAAGCAGGCCCGTACAAAGATCGGCCCATTATCGCGAGCGTAAGATGAAGCCGGCCTGGATTGAATTGACGTGTTTGCCCGTGGAGGGGCGGACGGCGAGGCCGAGGGCTCTATCGTAACTTCGCGAACTAGGGTTTTGGTGTAAAAGCGAAGCCCGCCTCAGCCGAGTCGTCTCTGTCTTCTGCTAGTCCCTCCACGCCCCCCGCACAAACCCTAGCTTCTCAGCAGGCGTGTTCGGGGCTGTGCAAGAACAGAGGCCCGACCTGCAATCATGGGTAAGTCTGATCTCCTCCTGTGCGAAATCCTTGCGCGCCGCGAGGTTCGCCATCTCCTCCTGTTTGTAATGGGAGATTCGGTGTTTCTTTGGCAGGCATCTCTCGTGATTCGATGCACAAGAGGCGCGCCACTGGAGGCAAGAAGAAGGCCTGGAGGAAGAAGAGGAAGTAAGGATCTTTGTATTTCATCGTCTCGTCTTTTCTGCGATGTGCGAAGTTCCGTGCTTGCTTTTTGCTTGGATGCTGATGATTATGCGGTGATTCGGGGGTGTTTCGATTTTTAGATTATGTGAAGGATGTCTCTTTTAAGCTTATAGGTTGTATGGCAATTCAATGTGTTGCTGTGGGGGACGGTCTTAGGAAGGTGTAGTTTGATGCAGTGTGTAGCATCTGTTATTGGGACCGGTTAGGAAATGCTCTGGTGTGTGTCATTGATGGGTCGGTTTGATATTCCTGCTTTTAGCTAAGCTTCCCTCTGGATCCCCGTACTCTGCGAAGTAGCCACAGTTTTGATTAAATGGCCAGGTTTGGATCCTTTGGTGAGATTATGTGGAGGATGAGAGAATTTTGATTTCATTCTGTTCGGTGGAGATCATTTAGATGATGAGGGGGTCGAAACTCATTCAACTGTTTCGAGTCTTGTTAAGCGGCGTTTAGTTGATGAGTAACGATGGACTTTAGTTCTAATTTGCTCTCGTTGCCCTTCAAAAGTTGTGTCATTGCTCGAATTTATTAAATTTTAATTGGGACTTAAAAATACTCTTCAATCCAGATTGGTCCAATATTAGATGTAATTGACTTTTAGAAACGGCTTTTGCCTGTAGGTACGAGCTTGGAAGGCAACCTGCCAGCACTAAGCTGTCAAGCAACAAGACTGTGAGGAGGGTTAGAGTTAGGGGTGGCAATGTGAAGTGGCGTGCTCTGAGGCTCGACACCGGAAATTACTCATGGGGAAGTGAGGCAGTGACCAGGAAGACTAGGATTCTTGATGTGGTGTACAATGCATCCAACAATGAGCTGGTCCGTACCCAGACTCTGGTGAAGAGTGCAATAGTCCAGGTTGATGCAGCACCATTCAAGCAGTGGTATCTCCAGCACTATGGTGTTGATATTGGCCGCAAGAAGAAAACTCAAGCTTCTGCCAAGAAAGAAGGAGAGGTGAGGAATTTTAACTTGCTCTCTCTTTGTTATACAGTTTCTTGTTAAATTGTTATCATGGTTGCTGTTTGTTCTGCAAAGGTTTGATGACTTGGCCAGTTTCATTTTTTTTTCTTTAATTGAAGGGGCCTGTTCTTTTTTCAAGACTAGAAACTCTGAAATTTGGTTTTTTAATGATTTCCATGAAGCAGTCTGTCTGCACTAACAAGTTGCTAAATGAATTATTATAGCTTTTCCTGAATGTTTTGGATTTCCTGTGTCTACTGAATATTGGTGTTTGAAAAATTAATCTTTGAAAAATGCATGCACAATGACCTTTAGTCTGTAAACCATGAGTGGAGTATGTTGTAGGGTTGAATTCCATGCATTTGTGGACTATAATAGCATTTTTGAAATTTGACAGTTAGGACAGCCAAAAACATTACATGGAAGTATTAAACGGAAACTTGTGTTTGAATGCTTAAGAGACTACTTTTTGTCGCCCATCTTGTCAATTTAGCATAGGAAGTATAGTAGAATCTTTATATGTAGTATAGAGCGATTGAATGATGTCATTGCCTTCTGGTTGTGCATTTTCCTTTTTAATTTTTTTTTCCCAATTTATGGGGTTGTAGGAGGCTGAAGCTCCTGTTGAGGAGGTGAAGAAGAGCGGCCACGTATTGAGGAAGCTTGAGAAACGCCAGAAGGAACGCAAGCTTGACCAACATATTGAGGAGCAATTTAGCAGTGGCCGTTTGTTAGCGAGCATCTCATCCCGACCGGGTCAGTGTGGCCGTGCTGATGGGTAAGTGTCTTTAGTGGCTTCTTTTTATTCATTATGAAGATTGGAGGCATAGTTTCACTTCCTTGGAAGTGATGGTTAATCCAAAAGCAAATGCATCTCATTACCTAGTCCTTACTGTACAATTAGATTTATGATTGAATCTTTTTTTGGACTTTGGTTAGATCATTTTACTTGAAATTGCTAGGTCTCATTTAGTTTTCTTCTGGGCAGATACATCTTGGAGGGTAAGGAGCTGGAATTCTACATGAAGAAGATCCAGAGGAAGAAGGGCAAGGGAGCTGCTGCGTAAATTTTTGTTTCTGCAATACAGAGGACCTAAATCTTCCATGTCTTTTTATTCCCCTGAACCTTAGTTTTAGTTTTTATTCAAGTGTTTGCATCAAATCGAGGTTGTCATCTTTTTATTCCCTTGACGTGGAACAGTTATTAGTGTATTTGTCTTGATCAAGTCATATTTCTTTTCTAATCAGCGGCAGTTTGGTTCTTATGCTTCTAAATAATTACTCTGCTCAACTTCTTTCACACATTTTGCTAGTGTGAGCCGTAGAGTTAAGGTTTGCCTGTTGCTTTTCTGATTTAAATCTGCTTCGAGTGACTTTTAACTTCGACGATTTATACACCCGGATCAACCCAATGCTTCCCCTGCCCGTTGGCCGGTGGCAGCATTTGCTCCTTTCTTTACGTAATGGATGTGAGGCTTTCTAGTAAATCGTATCTTTGCGATGTCCTTATAAACCTGTGTATATGTATATTGATGGTTGAGATGATTTGCGATTTTGAATGTTCTTGTAATGCCTAAGATCATTTGCAATGTTGAATCTCCCTGTAATACTTAATGATATATTTTTAAATTGCGATGAGAAATTTGAAGTCGACTTCTTCCCTTTATGTCTCTTTTAACCCTTCTACGGGATTTGTGCAAAAAGGTACAGAAATGTCGAGGACGCTCGGCAACTGGCGAACGATGTACGAAGAGAAAAATCGCAGAATCAAATCTATATGTATCGGTACTGGACAGGGCATATAGGTTAACGATTGCAACTAGTACGTTTCTCATATCAAAATCAAATTCCTTCTAACTTGGCAGAAGAATTGTCAACATATGGACTTTGAAACTGCGGAACCATACCCCTCATGAGCAAAGATGAAAAACGAAAGAACTTGAGTCAGACAATTCATCTGACTACATAATCCTGATTAAGAAGTCTATGTAGCCTGCTCAAGAACGTACGGGTATTCCAAAGGAGAGCCTAGTTAGCAAGTCCGAGGAACACAAAGAATAATCTATCTGAAAGAATAAAGTTAAATAACATCTCTTTTTCACTGCAACCATCCACCCTTCCCTTTCAATCAATGCTCCACTAAACTCAATACCAGTCAATCAATATATAGGGGTGGGGAGACGGCAATCATCTCTTCAACCGTGGCAATCAAGATTAAAATATCGATCAAAGCGAGCCCCGCCCGCCTTTGAGTAACTTCTTCAATCACCCTCCTTGCATTACGAATCAGATAACCAGATGGGAAAGTTAAATTACTGTAACCACTTTTTCCGTGTAAGAACACAATTTACCTCTTCTATGAACAGCAGCAACAGCCGCACATGGGGAAAGCACTCTTCCCCTCCAAGGTGATATCCTTTCAGTCTCATAAAAAACCTTTCAATTTCAGCATCCCAGGCTTTTCAATATGCTACGAAGCTCATTAATGACCACAGGCGGGTCGGCATGTGATCCCGCTAGATTGATAGCATGGTACTCCAAGCCCCTCCACTTTGAGATTAGTGCAAAATGAGGACGCCTATATTGGCTGCTAATGATCTCAAGAATTACTGTTTTCGGCATTGCCGACACAATGTGAGTTAGACCTGCACCGTGAGCTCCAATAATAACTGAGGCGTCTTGAATGGCTTGCACTTGGTCCTTCATGGGCATGTGTGCAAATAAACCATTCACAAGATTTACTTTGCATTTTAAATGGTTGGACGCCCAGCTCTTCAAAGAATCAAAGACTTCTTGCTCATTGCTAAGCCTTGACTCCGGTTTACCACTGTGTCGAGGGTGCGCTAAATAGTTTTCACGACGAACAAATAGCACATTATGACCAGAGGCTGCCTTTTCAGGATGATGTCTGTTCACCGAGTAACCAAAAGCTGATCTAATCATTTCTCCAAACTCAGAAAGTCGAGCAGTCTTACGGTCATCGGGATTCCGCCATAAATCCTGTGCAGATGTCCCCTCGCAGTTTATAGGCTGACTGAGTCCCTTGAACATTGCATTCTCATATCCCAAAGGCGACAGAATGGCATGGCGGAAGCAAACTGACCCGTGAAAACTTTTAGCATATGCAACACTTGAAAACAATGCCTTCCATGTTTCTTCCATGGGCGACTGAAAATATTTGTGGGAGAAATAGTGAGTTACATACAGTGAGAAAGAGTAAAGCATGTTAATACTGTGTAATTCTGAATGTGGAACAAACTCAGTGGAAACACAGCTGCAGAGACGCAAAGCTACCAGAATTACTTAACAACGTTGCTATGTGTGACTACACTTAATGAAGAAGCTCTGAAGAAGCTAGAAAGAGGCCTTAACAGAAGATATTAAACCAAAAACTGCCATCGAATATACAAAACACAACCCGAAAAAGGAAATTTGATTTTAAATTTTTTTCCTTTAAATTGATGCTGATTTTGGTAAAAGAAAACACCTAGAAGACATTCTGCAACTAGTAACTGAGAATGCATGCCACTGCAGTGAGGCAGTTCTAAAATCAAAGTGCTATGTAGAGACAAAGTTGGGTTAACAGGTCAGTAAATATGAATAGGCATCAGATTTATCCAGTGAGTGTTAAGTACAGAGTATTCATGATTCATTATTCTAATGAGGTACATATCCACTCTAGAAATAGAATTCTTATAGGTGCCCAAACAAGGAGAAGAAATGGCATAGATGTACCAGAAGAGGATGAAACGAGAGAACAGGTCAGGTGGAGGGGAAAAGGAAATATATTGTTCACAGGAAAGGTTTGTTATTGGAAATCCTAGTTGGGGATGGATTAGGGCGAGGAGAAATATTAATGGTGCAAGATTGAACGAAGGGGAGAATAATACACAATGCCTGGGGAGCCTGAACGAAAACAAATTGACATTTGCATGGCAAGTCGTTATGCTCATCGTTCTTTGTAGTATTGATGGATGCAAGCTTGCCATTAAGAGCCTTAGCCCATTTACTGAGCCCTGGAGAACGTTTACAACATAAACTTGCTTTGTAATGGCAAAGAAAGGATCCATTTAGCTAGGCCCTTTACTATTACCACAAATGTGTTGTTGTGATCATAAACAAATGTTTTGGCAAATTAGTGAAAGCAAAAAAAAAATCTGGGGAAAAAGATATGAGAACCTCATCATTTAGCAAAAATTACATGATTAAGATAATAATCTAGCACATGCAGGTGAAGAAATCCATTGGTATATTATCAATGTTTAGAATATTTTCAAGGAGTTAAGACAATTTTCAGAAATAACACTTGAAATTAGCCCATCACAGAAAACCTTTTCTAGTTAATTATTGCTAAGGAAACCTAAAGGTTTATAAATTCTCACAGCACAGACTCCTATAGGTTTGTTAAGGCATGGGACCGAATCAACATAGTTCCCGCTTCTACTCTATTACATGTTACACAATTGTTTTTGTCAAAAGCTTAAGTGTTAGGAATGGTATCCACAGTTTTGTAAGCATAGTTCTTAACTCCCCTCAATATCAGCTACACTTTATCCAGTAGGTGGATATAATCACATTGCTGAGGATACACACAGTCGCTAAAAATAGGAGCACAATGACCAAACAAAGAGGGATACAATATAAAATCACGAGCGGAGCACTTAGACCATGTTAAACACCCATTTTGCCAAAAGTCCAAACTATCAAAGAACTTGCACAAAATGCATATCAAGCGTACTCCTCAAAAGGGGATGCAAATGTTAAATTTACCATGAAAGAATAATGATGATAAGAAAGATTGAGTTTCCTTGATGACTAATTATTCTCTCTAAATTCAGAAGGCTATTACAGATATTTGACCGAAGATAATTTTGGTAACTTTGTTCAATCAGTATCCTATATCGAAAACTAATTGTTGAAAGAAACATGAGTCTAAAATCCTTTACTCTCATCCCGCTACAATTCCTAAACAAAGTTAACAAAGGTTCTTTCCACTTGTACTGAAGTTGACTCCATATTGTTACAGCCAAACCCTTTTTGGTAATGCAAAGAATGATGCCACATATAGATCCAATTTCCACTTTATCTAAAATCTGTGGTACCACTACCACCTAAAAACATGTAGTATGCACCCATTACCCCATAAACAGGAAGAGAACAAACGATTTTCATACTCCCCCAAGACTATCCTACACATGCAGAAATCATAAGCACAAGAACATGAATTCGAAGACCAAAGCATCCTTCTCATACCGTGCAATGGCCATCTATAAAGATAACGTGAGGTCGATACGGTAATTCGGTGACCCTAGAGGAAACGTATGCGTTGTACCAATCAGTAACCGTGTGGAATAAGTTTGCATATTCAAAGCGGGTGATAAGAAGTGTTGGCTCCTCGATCCACTGCCATCAAGGGAGATAATGTTAGAGAGAGATAGAATAAAATTTAGAGCAGTTAAGACAGAAAGGAGAAGGTAGAAACAGTCCACATAAAATGAAAGATAAACAGCTAACAGGGAAAAACCGCCTGTCCAACCAGATTAGTCTAGACTCTAGATCCTCAAAACTTTTGTTCTCATCTTCCCAGAATCTAGGGAATACATAATCAGCTGTTAGCAATATCAGTTTAGCCAGAATTTCCAGCTTCACAATAACCATTGGTTCTGCACAGCCATTATCAATTATGACAGGAAAGAGCTACCACAAAAAACCACCTGTCCAACTGAATTTACCTAGTTTGCACCAAAAAAAGAAATGAATTTTCCTAGAATGTAGATCTTTCCAATCTATGTGGTTCCCATCTTTCGCAGAGTCTAGGAGATAATTAATCAATCGTTAGCATATTCAGCGTTTCATTATCACTGATCCCCTTTACTGTAATAGCGTTCAATTTCTGAAAATGCACAGCAATTGTAATTGCACTCCCCCAACAAATGACATAACTTTGGAGCTCCATATCCATTGATCATCATCACATCCTACTCTGCCATATAACCGTATATATGCGCGATGCCGAATTCCCATAACCACCAGTAAGTTCCACGTTAACATAAACTGGATTCTAACTGACACGACTAGAACAGAGACGAGGACAAACAGATGGATCAAAAGCATAACCTGATCGCACTGCAGCTCTCCCGGCTTGACGACACGGATCGACCCGATCAAATTACGAATCGGATGCCGCTTGCCCCGGTCCACATAATTATCCAAGAACTCATCGCTCACGAGACTCTTCCCTCTCCTAAACCCCAGCTCGCCGCCGCCCCCTCCCTCGGCGATCTGGAACGCGCCGTCCTCGAACACCGGCATCTCCTCCTCCTCGCCCCTCCCCAGCACGTCCTCCAGCCTCTCCCCTCCCACCGCCATCCCGATCCTCTCCGGCGACATCCTCAGCTGCCCGCCCTCGCAGACGGAGCTCCCGAGCGTCTCGCTGTGGAAGCACCGGAACCACCCGCCCCCTCCCCCGCCGCCACCGCCTCCGCCGCCCTCGACGGCGGAGAGGAGGTCGAGGCGGCGGGTGAAGCCGTTGCCGAAGAAGGCCTCGCAGGAGTGGGGGCGGACGCTAGGGTTCTGGGACCAGGGGAGGTAGGAGGGGAGGATGGGCCACCTCTTCAGGGAATCGAAGCGGCCGTCGCGGCGTGGCTCGGCGAGTTCAGGGGCGGGATCGTCGTCGATGTGGATCTGCGATGACGAGGAAGAAGCTTCGATGGTTGGCTTCGGGGAAGGGCGGAAGTAGAGGTAGAGAGAGAGGGAGTTGAGGGCGAAGAGGACGATCACTACTTTCAGGAGATTGTAGCTTCTTCCGTTCATGGCGGCTTCTCTCTCTACTCTCTACGCTCTCTCTCTCTCTCTCTCTCTCTTCGTGTGGAGTCTGCGCTGGATTCGATGATGATGGCTCGATCGATCAGGCTGATGGGAGGAGGAAATGGCGACGAAGTGTCGAAGAAGAGGAGTCGCGAATTCTGTTGGGTTGACCAGTTGACGACTGAAAACTTGGTCGTCGTCTCGTCTTTGTTAATGGCGATTCCTTCCTTGCATTTGTTCTTTCCGCTTTTATCGCTCCGTCTCTTTCGCATAAAACATTTTTAATCTTTTTTTTTCATTTCCCCACGTACGGAAAAAAACGAGTAAACGGAAAATCTATACTTAAATTCAGAAAAAATGATTTTTCTCTTTAAAATATCAAAATCATTTTTTAAAATATGACTAGATGTCGAAGCTTGGATTAGAAACTTTACGTTTGAACACAGAAACCCCAATGCTTACTCCTGGGCCCTTTGACAAGACCAGGGCCGGGTTCCCCAGGGCCCATCAAGGTCAAGAGTACGAAGAGGCCAGGCCCGAGTCCCTGGCCCCTAGGGGGTGATTGGTTTTCGGTTCTGATCACTTAGGGTTTAGTTCACATTTTACTAATTTTTGTGAATGAATTTATGTTAATGAAGTTCACTTAGGGTTTAGTTCACATTTTATTAATTTTTTTCGATAAATTTATGTTAATGAAGTTCACTAAGGGTTTAGTTCACATTTTTCTAATTTTTTTGAAGAAATAAGAAATAAATAAAAGTATATGTAGTTGGTCCGATCCGATCAGTCCAATTCAGTCGGGTTCCCCCTCAAAATCAAGAATTGGACCGCCTGACCACCAATTTCACTTTTAGGAACCGAGACCGAACCAACACTCCTAGGAACTAGACCAAATCGGTCGATTCAGTCCAATCCGGGCAGTTCCCAATTTAGTTTGTTCAGTTTGATCCAGGTAATTCTTGGTGTGGTTGGTCCATTTTGCACACCCCTACTAACCCCCAGGTCAGGGTCCATTGAAGACATACCCGAGACCCCAGTGCCCATATTCACTTTCTTGACTGTTTATACACAAGTCATTAAGTGCCCAAATAATGTATATCTATTTATTACCACACGACAAAAATTATTTTCTACTGCATTTTCAGGTTTCGGCTAAACACTCGAAAATATTGTCATTTTCCAAGAAAATAACTTTTTGGAAAAATGTCATATTTTCTGCGAAATAAACCGAGCCCAAATTTTAGATTTATTTTTCTAGTTTTAATTTTTCATTTATTTTTATACTAGAAAAAAAGTATTTTTATGCATGATAAAACGCCTAACATGAGGTAATAAATTATACAAAATATAATCAGTATCTTTGATCATCAATTTTTGTTTTTGTGAATGATTGTAATGATAATGCACCCCTATGTGTAACCACTGCTATCTTTTATAGACAAATTTATAAATTTGACTTACAAATTCATAGAAAATCTCATTAGATTGATGATGAAGAGTCTTCGTACAGGCAAGATCAAAGAAGCATCTCAACTCCAAAATTAAAATAAAATAAATCGCTACGGATACAATTTTTTCAAATCACAAATGAATCACCACAAATTTCAAATCAATATACAATTCTAAGAAGCAGCATAATTTTTTCCTTGTACCTAAAAAAAAAAGGCTCCAGTTAATTCTCGATTTCTCGATCATAAGCTAGCTAAAAATCCGATCTCCCCCAATGCCTTGCCTTCTCGAATCCGTTGACACAATTCTCAAAATCATATATCGTTCGATCGATCTCTTCCTGAGTGTTCATCACAAACGGCCCGAGCTGCACCACGGGCTCACCCAACGGCTCGCCTCCGACCAAGATGAACCTCAAGGACTTGCTGGA
Organism: Syzygium jambos; assembly: GCA_031216235.1. Taxonomy (NCBI): domain Eukaryota; kingdom Viridiplantae; phylum Streptophyta; class Magnoliopsida; order Myrtales; family Myrtaceae; genus Syzygium; species Syzygium jambos. The sequence goes on along the minus strand of CM062225.1, from coordinate 6,167,039 downwards.
TCTGTTCCACACCTCAACCCCATCTCCGTGGCCGAGGAGGAGGAGGTGGTGGGCAGTCACAGGCGAGGATTTCGGGATCCCGAAGACGCCCTCGCCCTCGAGGACATAGACGAAGGCGTTCCACGAGGTGGGTATTGGCTGTTGGAGGTGAGCCCCTGGCTTAAGAGTGAAGTCCAAGTACATGGTGGGTGTTCTTGTGTAGATTGGGGATTTGGCTCCTAGAGCCTCTCCTGCTATGACCCTCACTTTGATACCATCTTCTGTAGCTTCTGCAATGTCTTTGCCTGATATCTCTTGGTACTTTGGTTCAATCCTGCCACAGAAAACCGGAGGTGGGAATCATTCTACTGTTAATGATAACTTGTTATGTTAACCACATCAGTTATGAAGGTGATATTTGATGCTTGAGAAGCTTAGCTATTTTGACAAGAATTGCTTCTGCAGACCTAGCAAAAATTCTTATTTAGCTTTGACGAGCACAGAACTCACATTTTGTGTTTGGAGGAGAGGTTGATCCAGAGCTGTAACCCCTTTTGAGTTCCTTGACTTGCGGGCATCTCGGAATGGACAATCCCTCTTCCCGCCGTCATCCATTGTAGATCACCGGGTCCAATTGTCCCCTTGTGCCCTTCGAAATCTTCATGTGTCATGGATCCCTGTTACAACAAACATCTTTCGAATCAATAATTTTCACTTTTTAAGCATAACAGTTAAAGTGATGCTCTAAATTAGCCTTCGGGTGTCAAAATAAGTTATCCTTATTTTTTTTTGGTCGAAAAGTTATCCTTATTTCAAAAGGGTTGTTTCCTTTTCGATTGGTCCCATTTGGGTAACCACTAGAAGAAGAATGATGCATCTCATCATTGTCATTAATTACCTAAGGATCCGAATTCCCGCACTAACGGCCATGTAGGTCCTCCAAATGATGAATGGTTGAGATTGTGCAATTTCCCAACATGGAACACAAAGTACAAACACATGCTGTGCGAAAGACAAAATAACTAAATGCGAAATTTCCTCGGTCGTTTCCCCCTTCTTGTGGCTCCATTTGGGCTAACAAGTGTGTATGGTCAAACCTTAGACCAGAAAGAGCTCTTGCCTTGCGTTTGTGTGGCATGGCCTTTGCATGCTCACCTAAAGTGGTTGCTTGCCGGCCATACCCGTAGACATAAATAATCAATTTCCATCTATTACTTTCCCTGGTTTTGATGAAGTCATTCTTACTGGTTGTATCCTCCATGAGATGAGCAGGAACCCAATATTAAAACAACTTCATAAAAGACACTATTAATTTTGCTTACTTCTGTCCAACCAACGTGATTCAATCCTCTGTTTCTTTAGTTTTATATGAAATCGTCTTGCTTTTTTCTCGACTCTGAAAAAGACTTATTGGACTAGTTTGGTTGCGTTGTGTCTTTTGAACGGCTCGCAGGAATGGAGGAGAGTCAAGAGCCATCAAAATTGAACAAAACTTTCGTACCTGTAACATGTAGGTGACGGTCTCGAATCCTGTTCAGAGAAAACAGAAGAATCAAAACAGAGCACGTGTGATGTGTCCATGCTTGAAATTCATAATCCGCTCATATTGCTCTGTTTTCTTCTCGAGCGTTCGCTAACTCACACACCCATGATTCAAGAAGCCCAAGAAACACAAACCTCTGTGCGGATGGTCTGGAAATCCAGCGGGAGCAGTCACTGCAGACCATACAACAGGAAGGAATCAGAAAAAAAAATTGGAATTCTTGTCCGGCATTGATTACCAGAAAGATCGAGTATCCGCAAAAGAACAAAAGAGCAGAGAGAAAACAGAGACACCCACCTGAAAATTCGTCCAAGGCAAGAAAAGGGTCGAAATATCTCAGCTCAAACCTGAAGCCAACACACACCCTTTTAGCCAAACCGTTCGGATCCGCGTTACGAAGATGAAACAAAATGAAGATAGAGAAGATCGATTCCGTCTCTCTTACCGGCCAATGCTTCTCCTGACGACAGCTCCAACGCCTTCGTGCTGAGGCCTTGCCAAGAACTTCCTGGCCACCATGCGCGGCTCGCTGATCTCGCAAGAAACCCCTGCGTCTGTCATCTTCTTCTCTCGATTCAGCTCGACTCTACGGTACAAGTGTGTTCTGTATTCGTGCTCGTGCTCGCGATCGAATTTGTTTATGGTGAAGCAAAAGCTGGAGACATTTGGGCGTATTTATAGGGAGGAATTGAAAAGAGAGAGGGAGAGGAGATGGTTATAGCGACAGTTCTTCTTCCTCCTGAAGGAGGGAAGGTCAAAGGGAAGCGTTGGCTGCCAAGTGGGGCTCCGTCCGCTCGAGTTCGATCCCTCGAGGGGCTTTTCTGTATGAACTTGGACTTGCGATCTCGTGCAGGGTGGCGTCAGCATATCGTGGACGTGATGTGGGGGCGAGGGCTCTGGATCTGGACCGTCGGGATTGGATCGACGAGTGGGGACGTCATCGATGATTCACCAGTCGCGTACGGAGGGTGGCTTTCGGGCCCACGATCCTATGTATTGAAAGTATTCGTGGGACGTTCGTTTTTCGGTTCGTTTCGGCGGGGGGGAAAAACTGTAGGGCCCACGGCGTGACATTGACTTCGTCATTTTTTCGAAAAATGAAATTGGGTGCCAAAATATCTGGCATTCTAATTTTCTTCCCGTTTATCATTTTGAGAAACAAGGGTGATCGGTTAGTGGGTCGCCGTTTCCCACCCAAGAATCAGACCTAATCCGATTCTTGGATAGGCCAATGAAATCGATGGCATGTTCTATTTTTTTTAAGCATGTAGTCTATGATTCATTGCGGGATTCCATGCAACCCACCCACAAATTTATAGCCCTTCTTCGACCATGGAGTAGTTCATTTCAACCTTTTCTCTCCTGGATTTTTGAATGATTCATGCATCTGTTGTAAAATTTCTCTTTGCTTGCCGAAAAACATTAGCGGGAAGATAGCCCATAACTTTGCATTTAGTTCACAACACATGGTCGTCGGGGCGATGGGCTTGGCACTGATGAGTCCGAAGACGAGATCTAGACGCGGCATCATAAATGGTGTACAAAAAACGGGAAAAAAAAAATAGAACATTCGATATTTACCTCGATGAGATGCGATTGCGATCACGGTCAGCAAAAAACAAAGCAAGAGTGGGAGGCGAAAGTCGAGACTCGAGATGAGACCGCAAGAGGGAGGCAGCAAGCTTGAGCGAGAGGGACGCAATTCAAGTGAGGGGGTGGCGTATGAGAGTTGAGCGAGAGAGTGACCGAGAGAGTTGTAACTGAGAGTTGAGCGAGAGAGTGCCTAAGAGTCGGGCAAGGTTAAGAGGGAAAGAGCGATTTGGGTTTGTGAAAATGGTGTGAAAGATTAGGGTGTCTACGTGCATGAGCGAAATGGGAGTCGTGTGACTCATGCGTGTTTGTGTGTGAAATCTAAAACGAGAGATACATCGGGGTTTTCTTACAGATTTTTAAGAAATAAAAAAAATTTAAAAAAATCAATCTGGTCTGGATGGGCAGTTCAACACCTAGAAATGTAAACCAGATCAAAATTTACCGATTCCAATTTTATGGGATCGGTGCCCTCGAGAACCATCCAGAACCAGCCAGTCCAGTCAGGTCCGAGCGGTTTCGAGTTCGAGTGATTCTTCTTGCTCATCCCTATTGTAAGCTAATCACACCAATTGTGCATTCCCCGAGCTCGATGTACAAACCAACAATACTTTATTTGCAGCTTCACCCCTAAAATAAGTGCTATCATTCGTAAAATTATAACCCTTTATGGCATAGTTACGGATTCAGCTACAGCCATGCTGAACGGTCTTTTTATCAAAGTGGAAATTGAAATTATCAAATGGAGATCGCTCGCCAGTTTGATCGAGTTATTAAATTTCAGTCTTGTGATATTGTTGTGTAGTCTATCCAATTTAGGGTAGCGCTTTTTACCTGTAACTTTTACTTATGACCTTTTAGTTTTTGAATAAAATACAAAATATTATTGCTGACTTCTAAAATACTAGGAAAATTATATATGATTTACATTTCAACATTTGAATATTTTAAAAATTTTCATGTTTTTCGTGTAAAATAAAAGCTGAAGTATGAGTGCCGCTAAACTCGTGGAAGAAAAAAGAGCACAAGTTGGTCCAAACACGCCTTATGTGCTTGTTTTTGTAATTCTATAATCAAAAGTTTAGACTTGCGAAATATCTGAAACCTAATTCAATATACGAATAATGATATGCATAATCTTATACAAATTTTTCATAATTTTTTGAAATTTAAAATATCATCTTCCTATTTGTAGATTTTAGGGAGACAGTCACGAGTAGAAATAATTAGTGATTCTTTATATACTCCAGACTGGCAAGATATTGTGTCCTACTATTCTAGAACTCAATTAGATATTGGCCTCCAAATTAGACTAGATCAATTTTTGACAAACAAGTTGAGTTGGGCAAGATCAAACTTATTATATAGATTTTGAACAAGGTAAGCGAAACTTCTATCGATGTGCATAAATAAACAAAAGAAATAGTAGAAATTTGGCTCCTCAAGATGTGTCTAGGGAAGGGCATGAGATGCGGAGCCCCGACCCAAGTGGTGCGGTTTTTCTTTACAAGAGACTGTTAGCGAAATTTTTTTTTCATTATATAAAAAAAGAAAAAAAATTACCAAAAACTTCAAACTATGCTCGTTGTGAAACATTTATCTGAAATTTTTTTTGACATAAAAACCTCCCAAGTATACCCACTCCGACACATCTACTCTAAACTTTTTCTTATGATTAATGTTTCATTATACAATTTTTCAGTCAAAACAAAGTCGTTTTCATTTCACTTAAGTCATGTGAATGCCACTGTCAACGCCATTTGCTTTTCGATGTCCATATAGGTAAATTTTTAACGATATTCATTGACCGAATCTCGACAGAGGGTAAATGCGTCACACACGTATAAGTTTGAGAATTTTTGGTGTCACGGAAAAAAAAAAGTTAAGTGTAAATGCATCGCGGTAAGCCTAGGTTGGAGTTTTTTGTGATTTTTTTTTCTATAAGAAAAGTGATCAACCGTGCAATTCTAAATAATATGTGCAAATTTTCTTATGTTGCCTTAGGAATTCAATTCGTCCATTTATCGTGTCCATATTTGGTCAACCGCGACGAAGTCTTCCGCGCGCGATCATCCCTCGCGAGTCCCAAGCCTCCTATTCCTCGTGGAATTAGCTGTCCCCTTTTTTTTTTTTTGCCTCCGCTTTATCCGACGACCACGTAACTCGATTCAAAGTTGAACACGTTAAACAGAAAACTGACGAGACACCTTCGGTGGGTGACAACGAAACATCGTCCGCTTCATGTCGTCATCCTCCTCCTCCACGTGAATTACGACGGGGCGGCCTGATTTCATCTCAATAGCCCCGTTTGGAACTTGGCGGTCTTAACTAGGAATCATACGCATCAATCACATGCGATGTTTTCAAAATCTTAGGAGATATCAAATCGGACGGAGTAATAAGATCGAGCCGAATCGGCTAAATACCGAATTGGGTTTTATTCTGCACGCCTTGTTCCTGTAAGTCCAATACATATGGCCGGTATAAAACTCGGCGACCCTAAAATTAAATGGGGACTCGTACTATCTAATGACCCAAATGCAATGTTCTCAAGATCATAACGGAGAATAAATCTCGTGGTCTCGAGTGACTCGACTGGAACGCGATGGAGTTGGAAAGATAGCCCAAAAGAGGATGCTCGACCCGTTTGCGATTTGATTTAGACTTTTTTTTGTTTCACTCCTATCTATTATATGCATGTACGTGCGGTACTCGTGGGGATCGAATTTCGGACTTGATATTCTCCAGCCCCATCCTCCTCAATCCCTTTATCGATAGGGTCGCATGGCTATTGGCGTACGCGATTTAATTTGCCGGGTATGATTTTAGAAGTAATGCACGTACGCATGAGACTGACACGATTCGGATGGATGGACAGTAAATAATACTATCTTAATAAAGACAATTAGGTCCCACGAAGGAGAACGTTAATGAGAGACATGGGGGTTCCAGTGACGTCACAGCTAGGGCAGCATGACGTCCCCGGTCGGGTGCTTCGCCCACGTCACCGGATCGTCAGCATCGCGTCACGCCGGGGGGGAGTCGATGTCCAGAGGCCTATCGTCGTCGGCAGCAACGGGAGCGGATGGCATTTTCCGTTTCTAACGCTTCCGTACGCAACGGGGAAACGTTGGCATTTGCGCGCATTTGTTTGTTTTCGCTTTCCCTGGACTCCCCGCAAGGACGTCGTCTTTGCGTCATTTTCTTGTCACTCTCGGGCTCCATTCATTTGTCCACGAAAACTACAAAAAGCAAGCACTCAGATGAAAGGGAGACGGTCCCGGAAATCTGGCCCAATGTGATTACGTAGTTTACGAACTTTTAATCCGTTCAATGTGATATCTGAATTTTAGCGCAATATGCAATGTGGTATCTGAACTTTTCATTTGTTTAATGCGGTCCTTGAATTTTTTGTACGTGTTCAATTTAGTTCCTGAAGTATATGAAGATGTTGAACAGATCAAAAGTTAATGGATCTTTTATGTCATTATCCTTAGAAAAACAATCTCAAGTGCTACTCTGAATCCCGTTTTGAGCCTGACCATTAGGGTTCCTAGGTCAGGCTCGAGAGACTTGGAACCAAGCGACGAGGTCTCATAAGTAAGCGTCGGGGTCAAGTAGTATTTTGGAAATTAATTTATATTTTTTAAAAGAGAAATTTTTTTTTTCTGAATTTAGGTGTAGATTTTACATTGGCTATAAAAAAAATTACCTTCGACTCGTTTTCCTAAGTGGCGTAAACGTTGAAATATTAGAAGAACATTTTTTGACGGTAAATTTTTTCGCGACAAATAGATCCTTAATCGTGCACCCGGTTGCCATATATGCTAACGAGCAAAGGCATTATGAACTTTGATGGAAAGTACTTAGCCTAACCTTCCATCCACAGAAAAGAAAATACTAAATTTGGTCCGTCATGCACTCATCAATCGCATCCGTTGAACATGCGAATCTCACCCGAGCAAATTCAGTGACCGTTGATTGCATGTGATCCACGATGAATCACGAACGCGCGAGCAGATAAATGCACAGGTCAATCATACATAATTAAGCACACGAGGCCACAAGTAAATACAAATTCATATAGTGCAAGCTGGCAGAGATGATTGAGCTCGTTTTGGGATGCCGCATGGACCCAATTCTCTTTTTGAAAAAGAAGAAGAAGAAGAAGACATCGAGCAACCGAGGAAGGTTCACGGACATTCATTGCCATGAGGTCTTGGTCAAAAGGAAAATTACTGAAAAGCTCCGAAGTTGCCTTTTAGAGCAAGTAAAAAGGATACCTTTTTCTCCATCTTTGATTGAAGAAAGCTTTTCTAAACTAGGGCTTTGATCGGCGAATTACAAATATTGACACGGTTTGTGTATGATGCCCATGCTTGCGAAGCAAACCCCCAATCGTCAAACTGGCTAGAGAAAGTTTTCTCCAACTGGAGATGAAAGAAAACACGACCTATTAAAAGTACATTAACCCATTTCATTGAAACAATGGTACGTCATTTATAACACTGGCTGACTACCCATTTACATTTTAGGGTGATAAACCATCAATCAGTTGATTTAATCCGGGTCAAGCATGTTGTCGTTGCCTCAAAGATT